>VFFE01007181.1:1768226-1797671 GCA_008921705.1 Burhinus oedicnemus
CCAAACACACCACCACGTAGAATCATAGAATGGTTAGATTTGGGAGGGACCTTAAAGATCATATAGTTCCAACTCCCCTGCCATGGGCAGGGACACCTTCCACTAGGCCAGGTTGCTCAAAGCCTCATCCAACCTGGCCTTGAACATCTGCAGGGATGGGACATCCACAGCTTCTCAGGGCAACCTATTCCAGTGCCTTGCCACCCTCACAGTAATTAATTTCTTTCCATTTAAAGCCATTACCCCTCCTCCTATCACTACACTCCCTGATAAAGAGTCCCTCTCCACCTTTACTGTAGGCCCCTTTCAGATACTGGAAGGCTGCTATAAGGTCTCCCTGGAGCCTTTTCTTCTCCAGGCTGAACAACCCCAACTCTCAGCCTATCCTTGTAGCAGAGGTGCTCCAGCCCTCTGATCATCTTCGTGGCCCTCCTCTGGACTCGCTCCAACAGGTCCGTGTCTTTCTTATGTTGGGGGCCCCAGAGCTGGACGCAGCACTCCAGGTGGGGTCTCACCAGAGTCTAGTAGAGGGGCAGAATCACCTCCCTCAACCTGCTGGCCATGCTTCTTAAATGTAGCCCAGGATGTAGTTGGCTTTCTGGGCTGCAAGTGCACATTGCCAGCTCATGCTGAGCTTCTCATCCATCAACACCCCCAAGTCCTCCTTCTCCTCAGGGCTGCTCTCAATCCTTTCTCCACCCAGCCTGTATTTGTGCTTGGTATTGCCTTGACCCACATGCAGGATTTTGCACTTGGCCTTGTTGAACTTCATGAATTTCACACAGGCCCACCTCTCAAGCCTGTCCAGGTGCCTCTGGATGGCATCCCTTCCCTCCAGCGTGTTGACTGCACCACACAGCTTGGTGTCCTCGGCAAACTTGCTGAGGGTGCGTTCAATCCTACTGTCCATGTCGCCAACCAAGATGTTAAAGAGCACCAGTCCCAGTACTGACCCCTGAGGAACGCCACTCGTCACTGGGCGAGTACATAGCATACGAGTACATAGCTATAAGGAAAATATTTTTCAGAATCCTACCAAAGAAAGAATCAAAAAGCCATCTGAGCATCTCCAAAGATTTCTGGACAACCACAGCTGCACCAGCTTTTTTATTTCAAATGGGCCACATCTATTTTATTAAACTCTGCTACCTAACATAGATAACAGAGTTCTTAGCTCACAATTGCTCTTCACCCCAACATTCAAGCCTGTGGTAGGTGCTAAGATACATTCTCAGCCTGCCCTCTGTCACTTCACTGAACAAGGATGCTTCCAAACTGAATCACTTATTAAAAAAAGGCACAGTTTGCAGTCTCTGGCCTTAGTCCCAGCACAAAGGCTGAACTGTCCCACATTATAACCTTGTATTGCATTCTTAACACCCATATTAAAAAACATTATTAAAAAAAAATACAAAAGCAAACAACAAAACACAACCCTTTTACTGGTACTCTGCAAGAAGTAAAAATGCCCACCCTGTCCCTACCTTTGTATAGAAAACTTTACCTAGCCGTATGTACCCTACACAAGGATCAGCCTCATTGAGGATTTGCTATCTTCTTTCATTTTTACCCCAAGAGGGCAGACACAATACACCAGCCAGCATTGCCCTTTCCCTCTTTCACCTTTATAAACATGAGAGCCATTCCTCTTTGGCCTTAAGGCCATTCATGGCTTATTCACCAAACCATGGCCCCCTGCCTCCCTTCAGTCACCAGACTTAATTCATGTCTTCCTTTAAGTGGCCCTAGCCCCTTCTCTCCAGCTGTCTCAAGCATAAAAACCAAAAATATGCAAAACTACTTCAGTAACTTCTCCTCATGCTTCATCTTTATAGCAGTATGTGCAAAACATCATAAACAGGTTCAGACTTGGGGGGGGTTATGTCTACTAGTTGTTATGCTGATTACAGTATCTACAGGTTCTTTGTGTACCTCTTGATTTTGTACCTTCCAGGTGACATTTCAATACTGTTTTGAGGTTGTTTTTTCTTTGCATTTCTTTGTGTACAGTGCCAATACACTAGGAGCATAACTGGGCCCCTTCAGACTTAATCACAATATAAGCAATAGTTAAAGTATACAAAGAATCATTTCTGAAGCAATCCTACCAAAGTTCCTCTCAAAACATCTTCAGTTAGAGCAAAGGTTTTAAATTAGTAGATAATGGTACTAATATTTTTCTAATCATTACCATCCACTAGAATCAAGCCTAATTGAAGTTTAATTTACCTTATCACAGTAAATTTTGCTCAGTTATAAAAATCCATTAAAGCCGTCTAACTGAATATTGTCTTTAATGGCAACAAGGTAATTTTCTGTAAATCTAAGAAGTGGGGAAGGGGGAAAACAGTTATTTATCACTTTAATTAAATAAAATAGATGAAAACGAGAAGTGTTTTGACAGTAAGATAAATCTAACATTCATTAAACTATTAGTCCCAAACAACTTGCATAAAGTCTTTACACATCGAGTATACAGCCCCTATCTTTGTACTTTCATCTTTCTCATTTTCTTTTTATCTGTGTTTTTCTGTCTATGGGCACTACTTTCTACAGACCCCACAAATGGAACTCTCCACTCTTTCAGTCACCTTTCCCTCAGACAATTCCATGTCAATTTTTTATGAAATAAAACTAATGGTGTCCCAAAAAGAAAGACAGACAATTTAAAGCTATTATCAAGAAGAATGGATTCAATCGGGGCAGGGTGTGTGTGTGTAAACAAATCAATCAACATTTAATCTTTCTCTGGATAAACAAATGATAGTATATAACTCAGAAAGAGGAAAATACACATCTTTGGGACAGCGTTACCTATCATGTATTTGACAGAGCTCCATTTCTAGTCACTGAGGTTGGAATGGGTCTCAGGAAGTTGCTAGTCCAACTTCCCGCTCAAAGCATGGAGAACACTGAAATCAGACCATGCTGTTTGATGTCCCTTTGAACAGTCAAGTCTTGAATCCTCCAATAGATAGACAAAAAAACTCAAAAAAACTCTGCTTCACAGTTTACTTCTGTTTAAATATAGCATTTTGCTAATCTAAATGTTCTTTCAGTTTAACTGTGAATTTACTGCCTTGCCACTATGCTCCTCTCTCCTGTTCTAAAATGTAACAGGGGCCCACAAAATGTGAAAACGGTACAAAAAGTGAAATAGCCGGCAAATTCCACCTGAGATAAAGCTCGGTTTGAAATGTGCAACACAGTCAAGAAAGCTGTGAAGAGCTGTGGAGTGACAGAGAGAGTAAATGGTACACAAGGCTCCAGAATATGGGTGATCTTTCCTTTGCACGCACAGCAGATCTAGCAGAACAATATACTGGCAGTACAGCAAAGAGACCACACTGAAATACCTGGCCCACCCTGATTTGGAACAAGAAAAATCACAAAACAATAGGAAAATACAATTTCAAAGTAAAACTCTAACTTAGAAAAATAAAAATGTGAAAGTGAAATAACCATAGTTATACCATTATTATTGTGAAATTAAAAGCAGATTTACATTTCAAGCAATATCAAATATCAACATTGTAATAGAAAGAAAAATAAAGTGTTTGTAGTTTTGTTCCAAGTATTTTGTGCTGTCTGCTTTTATTTGCCCTGTATGCAAACTAAGAACTGCCAAGAAGTCAATCATTTCACAGCCCTTCTCTATAAACAGATTTGCTTAAAAGAAAAAACAGATTGCAATAAATACCTACTATAATCACCTCTCTTCTTCATTTTTATTAGGTTTTCTATATTAATACATGTACACTGAAAACATCACTATTCAGTTACAGTACAGACTTCACCTATTTTTCTAATTCATTTTCTCCATTTACAGGACTGTGCTCACAATTTACAAAATTTCTTTGTAGACATTTAATTATTCCACAGTTCATTAACCTTCAAACAACACACTTGCCAGTTTGTGGGTGTGTTATTTAAAGCAATGATACACTAACTAATAAAGTGCTAAATATGTTTGTGTCAGAATTGCTTATGAAATGAATGTTCTTCTCCACTGAGCTACGCAGCTGAAATGAATTTATTTGCATCAATTTATGTAAGTTTTTATCCTGATGGTAAGAGCAGTAGTTAAGCGCCACTCACTGCAAATATGCACAAATATAGTTTCAAACTGTACCGTCTACCACTTTTTAAAGTATACAAATGTGTCTTATCTTTTTAAGATCACCAAAAAGGATCATTCATGCTGTTTAACCTCTTTCGCTCTGCAGTAACAGTACAAGGCTTCATTTAAAAACTAACATCTACAGCCTTTTCACAACAGCAAGAAAAATCTCAGCAAGTCTAATATTGTTCCTTTTAAGAATCCTCTATGGAGCACAGTGACATTTTCAGTGTTCTGTAGCTGGAGTACCCTGAACTTGGCTCATTTTTATCTGACCTCAGGGTTTTCACATCATTGATAAAGAGATAATCAAAACAAAGGCTATATACATTAGGTTAGGAAAAGTTTGCATAGTTTGGCACTATTATCACATATACACTTAAAAATGGAACAAAATGAAATGCACGTAGCAGAGGTGGTGAACCTTCTAAGGACTGGTTCCAAACATTTTTCCTACTGGCAATAAACCATTTTCAGACCTCCCAACTCTGGCCACCATGATAGTTACTGCTTTACAGGATTATATCTTTCTGTTTCAGCTGTCAATAAAAACTTCAAATGATAGCTTTTTAAGTCAAATAAACCTATAAAAAAATCCCAACGCACTGACGTCACTGAGACAACAGAAACACCGTGCAAAAAGCACATTGTGTTTAGATCTAGACTTAACTTATTTACTATTGGTTTTAAATTTTCCCACATCATGTGACAAAGTGCCACTGTACCTGAAATCTGCTCCAATTACCATTGCTTAAAGGAAATTAACTATATTCATTAAAAAAATACAGATGTCCTTTTATTTCTGATGATTCGCTATAACACATGTAAAACAACTATCTGAATAAACAGACAGGCTAGTCATGCCTCTCAATAGTAGTCAACATTCTGCAGAGATTAAGAATCATTATAACTGTGCTTACACTTGATTTCTGACCGCTGAAACCAACTATGTAAGAATAAGCTCAAACTTAAACTATACTTATAATATAGTAGTATTTTCTGAGCTGATTTTGCCAAAATGTTGTGACACTTCCAGACTTGAAACGATACAAAAAATAATCTATTCTGCTAAATAACAAACACTGACAGAATTCGCCAACAAAGTGAAACTAATGAACTTCCAGGGACACTTGAACTACAAGAAACTATAATTAATACCAACAGATTACTTCTAAGCCTCATGCCCTATTAGACCTGGCTTGTGAGAACTGCGGAGGAAGGTGGTAGAATATCAAGTAGAATCAGGGTACTCAAGTAGAACCAGTATTGTACCCCAGGGGTCAATATTGCATCCAGTCCTGTTCAACATCTTCATTAATGAACCAAGTTTGCTGATGGTACAAAACTGGGAAGAGCAGCTGATACACCAGAAGGTGATGCTGCTGTTCACAGGGAGCTCAACAGGCTGGAGAAATGGGCTGACAGGAACCTCATGAAGTTCATCAGGAAAGGGAAATGAACCATCCTGCACCTGTGGAGGAACAACTCCACACACCTATATATGCTGAGGTCCATCCAGCTGGAAAGCAGCTTTGCAGAAAAGGACCTCATGCTCCTGGTGGACACCATGTTGAACACCAGCAATGTGCCCTTGCAGCAAAAAGGCAAACAGTAATCTGGGCTGCATTAGGCGGGGTGTTGCCAGCAGGTTGAGGGAGGTCATATTTCCCCTCGATTCATCACTGGTCAGGCCACATCTGGGGTATTGTGTCCAGTTTGGGCTCCTCAGTACAAGACAGACATGGACATACTGGAGAGAGTCCGGTAAAGGGCCGCCAAGCAATTAAGGGACTAACTAAGGGCTTTATTAAAGAATTGGAGCATGCCTCATGACAAAAGCCTGACAGAGCTGGGACTGTTTAGCTCAGAAAAGAGAAGGGGGTATCTTATCACTATGTATAAATATCTGAAGGGAAGCTGTAAAGACGACAGAGCCAGGCTTTTTCAGGACAAGAGGCAATGGGCACAAACTGAAACACAAGAGAACCTCTGAACATCAGGAAACGTTACTGTGAGGATAACTGAGCACTGGCAGATGTTGCCCAGAGAGGTTGTGGAGTCTCCATCTTGGAGATATTCAAAAGCCATCTGGACATGGTCCTGGACAACCAGCTCTAGGCAGCCCTGCTTGAGCAGGGCGTGTGGAGCACATGACTTCCAGAGCTCCCTTCCAACCTCAACCATTATGTGATTCTATGAATCACATCCTGTTGCATCATGTGCAGCTGCTGTTTTCGAAACCTGAAGATAACATGCAGAGTACCATTATTAAGCTAAATAATAATAAAAGGCTTGTTATGAAGTAACCTGTTAAGGATTTCTTTTATTACACAATTTACTAAGCTGATTTAGTTACAACAAGGTGATTACAAAGTAATCCTATTCAGGCAGGAAGTTGACACTGCAACTACAAATGCATTACGCAGCTCAAGATGAGAACTGGCCTTTGATGGTTACTTTCACCTCCAGAAAGAAGCCCTTCAAGGCAAGTTATGAGCATGTTTGAGGACTGCATAAAATTCTACGTGATAATTAACAAAAACTATCTATTCTACAAATACACAACGTGGACATGCAGGAAGAATGCAGTGAGGCTTAATGCAGGCCAAAATGTTACTAACTTTATTCATCAGGGAACGACCAACAATAGCTTGTACAGTACAAAATTCCTTCCATAATGATTTCCACCTGCTGGAGGGTTGCCATTCGTCTTGCATCTCCCTGCAGCTGCTTTCCCATCTGCTGCTAGAAGCCCCTTTAGATAAGACCTGAGGCCTGGTAATAGAAGATTCAGTTGCTCTAAACAAACAAAATCTTTTCCCAATTCCCAGTTGCAGAGAACAAAACCTGCTATTTCTAGGACCGTTTGCTACTACAGCACAGTCTAGGCCTTAGCTTAGTCAGCTTAAAACCCAGGTCTTGGAGAGAGCCCGGCTGGCAAAGTGGTATTTTTATTTCTCATCCATCTACACTGGTAGGCCACGTGCTTGATCACCACATAAATGACACTTGCTCATTTTCAGGTCTTTGGTAAGAAGGATCCTGGGTTTAGTGCATGGAAAGCCCCTCTTATCCTGTCATGGCTCTCTTGTTGCACGGATTGTATTTTCTGCAGGAAATGTATGAGCTTCATTAGAGGAGCTTTTGATTTGTTGTTGTTTTGTCATTTAATTTAACACAGCTTAGTAGATATACTAGAAAAAAAACATTGATGGCCTCTGCTCATACTTGGAATTAGCCCACATTTAGTCTCTCACACATAACCAAATGTAACATTTTCAGCAAAGATTCATATAAGATAATAAACATTCCCTCTACTCCCCCCCAGAGTCCTCCAAACTAAAGATTAAATGGAAATGTAAAAGGTCGTTTTGAAAGACACGATATTTCTGAGTACTGAAGACAGACGAGTTATATGAAGTTGACATTTGCAAAGTGATTACCAAAAAGTCTCCTCATAAAACTAAGAGTAGGTATAAAAGGCATTCAGGAAAATTTTACTCTAAGGCATCAATTTGAATTTCCTGTCTTGCTGCATCACATTTAGTTTGTACAGGATGTAACACAAGAATGAAGCCTGAAGGCATAAACTTGTTAACTGAAATGTACAATGAAGCATACAATGAAACGAACAAAAAAGTTACTTAATTCTTATTGCCGCATATTGACCCACTGGTCAGTCAAAATATGTGAAGGGCAAAATATATGAAACAAACAAAAAATCACTTAATTCTTATTGCCACATATTGGCCCGCTGGTCAGTCAAAATATATGAAGGGCAAATAAGTAGGCAAAAGAAATAAGAGAAAAAAGGAGGCATTTCCATCCCGAATAAGAAAAAGTGCAAATAGCGTAAAAAGCCTCTTCTCCACCAGCTCGTAACTGACTGACACTAGGAACAAGATCAGCTCTAAAAACCCTCAGACTTATGGCATCCAATGAGTGATCTATAGCCTTAGAAATTAATTTTTACTGAGGTGTCTTCTTGTCACTTATGTTATGGATCTGTTCTTTCTGGTTTTGTCTAAATATTTGTAAGAAACAAGGACTTTGGCCTACAGGAGTAAATGTAGCAATCTACAAATTCAGCCGCTGTCCAGCTTTTGTGTTCCTCGGAGCTCTAGCACATTTCTCCAGAACGCCCACAGTTTAACAGACTCTCTCTCCAATAAACCCCGAGGGTCTTAAAAATATGTCACAACAGAACATCATCAGAACATGCACATCAGCTTTCACGAATCCTATTTTCTAATCTGTGAAATTGCTTGGACACAGGGATCTGTCACTTGCTTTCATGATTGTTAGAGAACGCAAGTAACATTCTCGCATAGTTACACAGCAATTTATGACAAATCCTGTGTTTGATTATATGAGCATATTTCTTATGAGCTGAAAGCTGCTATAAGACTCTATTCCAGGAAACAAGACTGGATAGCTCAGTAGTTTAAGGGGCTCTTGATTCACAGTCTATTCAAAAGAGGTAAAAAGTATGTTCAGACTAATCACATATCTTTCACGAGCCTCAATATTATTTAACTCCAGAAACAGCTCTTCGTTTCTAACTGCTGAATATCTGATCTTCTATATAGAAAGTTGTACAGCCTGTGACATGCCTACAAAAACCTTGAGGCTTTAAAATAAAAAACAAAAGTACTGTTCTTTCCTGATAAGTCCTGGCTTGAGAAACTAATGGGTACACAGTGTGCTTTATTTCTACCTATAACATAAAAGTAAAGATCTTTTGCAGCAGATTTGAGATGCGCTACATCTCCACCATAAAGTACAGGAAAGTAACAAAAATTCAGTGCATCTTAAATGGATGAAAAATTAGATGTAATTAATTTTGCCCAGAGTATGCACGTTATTAAAGCATTTTGAGATCAGGTAAATTGCTGACAAAATATAAAGTTTAAAATATAAAGTTTATAAAGTTATTTAAAGTCTCTGCCTCATAGGTAAATGGTGCATATAAGAGCACACCCTGTAATGCTACCTTTTCAAAAGTAAATAGAAGAAACTTTGAGGCAAGTGAAGTTACTTCCCATTTTCAATCTACTATTAGATCAAAATTATTTGGTAAACCGTTTCAAATAGTGGTCCCATCAATACACGTGTGTAACTGGAATTGGAACTTGTTTTCTTTATGTTGCTTCTAACGCATCTCGAGATGTATCATAGCCGAAAATGAAGTCTGGCATTAACCCCATACTCAAAGGCCTTCATTTTCATATGATCTCCCAGGAAAAAAATAAAGAAAAGTTACATTTATGTGACCCTCCTGTCAAAAGCTGCCTGTACATGAACAATTACAGCAAATTTTAAATAAAATTACTTCCCATAAAAGGTGGACATAATTCACCAGCTTTCCCCAATTCTCTTTACAAAGATATCCCAAAAAGAAAAAAGAAACTCAAAAAACTGTTGTATTATAACACCATTATGTACACAGAAAGCAGAAGATAGAAATCACCTAGATTTCTATGGTGAATATAAAATAATTTGCAGTGTTTCAGAGCTTCATCAGTTTATGAGGTAATGTAATTAACAAAGGCTGACAATAATGCATATGAAATAAAAACCACAATTTCTGAATATTTAGTCACAAACAAATTCAGGCTCAATTGATTTAGCAAGTCCACGCAGAGACAGCCTTAGCTGTCTAGAACCAAGATATACTGTAAGGCCACTTATGAGTTGCACAATCCCAGCAGCCCTTTATCAAAATCACTGTAGATTCAGTTCTTTTTACCGTTGCCCACGTGCCAGCCATAAGACTATAATGCCATGAATACATACCGGTCTGATAAAGAATTAGGAAATAAAATTAGTGGAGAGCCAATGGAATTCATCACCATCCTCAGCAGCATGACAGGTAACACAAACCTTGCAAAACAGATTTGCACAGCCAAAGATTTAAAATATGTAATCTTTACTACTCAAAAGCTAGATTGAGATCTGCCAAAATTGCTGGAGTTTTTACCCTTGTTCTATTATGATTATTTTGTATTATATACATATGCTGGCTGGGCCATTAAACACAAGCTGGAAATTCCAAGATTTCATCTGTATCTTCTTAATGTACACAGGATAAGATATATAGCACAGAGAGGTACTCAGAATCTTAGAAATATTTATTTCCTGCTTCCATAAGAATGATGAGTTTAAGCTGTTTCTTCTCCTAGAGCTTTGTTAGCCAGAAATTTGAAACATTCTGTAAGATTCCTATATACCTTAAATAATATACTTCTTTGAATGGAAATTATTTGCACTGTATGACTGAATTTCATAGGTATTTCTGTTTCTAGAAAGGGGTACACACATTAAAAATAAAATGAAGAAATTATAATAGGAATCAATCTAATCAGTATTGTGTGCTCCAAGACTATGAAGTTTTTTAAAACCCCAGGAAATGAACTAGTGGACAACATTTTTAACACTGGATTTATGCATTCCATCAAATGTGACAACCATCTCAACTGTGTATTCCATTACCCATATTTTTATGATCTGACTTCAGAGATACATACATAATTAATGCACTGGCCTGTTTTAAAGACTCAAATTATTCGTATTTTAAAATAAATGTTGATTGTACTTGAAACAATAACCACAGATTAATATCATGCACCCTTCAACAGATCCCTTCAAAATACATCAGTAGCTTCACTGTTCAGAATAGGGATACACAGCAGAAAAGCAGCATCAAGCCATAGCAACCAAAAGGAAAACTCAGTCAACTAACAGATGAAGAAACAAGAAATGACATCGCAGTAATCAAGTTATTAAGGCCCAGCTCCCCCCATTGAAGCCAAGGAGAAGTAGAAACAAACATGTTATTAAAATATGCTTCTAAAAAAAATTCTAGAATGAGAGCTGAGGTACTACCAAAAAATACATACCAAATATATTGGCATTTAAAGGGTTTTAAATTATTTCACTCTTCTTAAATAAATTGCCTTCTACACTGACTTGCAACAAACACATCATCACCTTGACACATGCTATTAACTAAGTATTTCTATTGCATTTTATGATTAGAAGATACAATACCTCTGTCTGAAGTATGGCAGCTCTCTGTTCTTTGGCAGTAAGTGACTCTTTAAGCACTTCAATGTGTTGCTTGCAATCTGAATTCTGATTGCTAAGGGTTTCAAGCTTAGTTTGTAAGGCAAGAAGTTCTGATTCTTTCTTTGAGAGTTCTTGTTTCAGTTGGTCAATCTGTTAATGGGGAAAGAAAAAAAAAAGGTTAGATCATTAATTTCATTTCCAATTCATAGTTGCACTTGCAATCTGACAGTTCTGAATGACCACGATATGACAACTCAGAAACCTGTAAATTCTAGAAGAGAATTAATATTTGGACTTCTTACACTCACAACTTCAATTGAGTTTCTTGTAATTTAACGTACCCTGTCTTAAGAATGATTGCCCTGCTGTTGCAGAAGTTAAAAGGAAACTCTTAAAGACTGTACATGATGATTTGGCCTATAAATTCACCATGGACCTCACTTACATTCAAAGGAATTTATCCTGTGCAAGGCAAGTCTGGCAGGACAGAAAAAATGCATAGGAAAAGAAGTGTTCATAAAAGTATAAATTCAATCCAATAGCCTTGTGACTTATCATTTGCCAGAGCGAATCAAGGTTTTTCAGGAGCCTGATAAGAAAAAGCAGGCATCTCAGGAGAGGAAAACAGAGAAGTGGAATTTTAACCTTACTCTTCTTGCAAATGTGTTGCTGCCCACCATCCCCACCTCCTTTTTTCCTCCCTGGCAGCTCATATGGAATTCTCAGGTACTAGGAAAGCCAAGCCAAGGAGATTAACTTAAGAGAAGTCTGGGGAAAAAGTTATAAAAAATTCCACAAAGTGAAATTGAGATTGCAAAAGCGTATCCTAGGGGAAGCAGCAGAAACCCAGTCACTAACAAGGAGCTTCTGAATTTAAGTGAATTGAAGGTTCATCAGTAAATATCATGGAATTGTGCTTATTCTTCCCTTTCCACAATGATAAATGGGAGGGGTAGGCACAGAATGTGGAAGTGTGGTGGATTTAGAATATATGAATCTGAACAAAGCACTTGTGTATTGTCCACACAGAATGATGCTAAAGGATGGTGAATTAGGTGACATGTAACTATTCTTAAAGTCCTGTGAAATAACACTGGTCATCAGATGAGTTCAGATACATCATCTCATAAGGACTATTTGAAATAAAACACCCAGTGCATCTGCATAACTCAGAGAAACCACACTTCCTTTGCATTTGGAAAGTTTTCTTGATGACTGTAAGGCCTAGAATTTTTTCTGTAAAATTCAAGTTTCAATTCTGCAACAACCAGAGAAGGGCTAGAAGAGCTTCTTCCATTCTCTCCCATCAATTGCATCCCAACAGACATTTGGGATGCAAGAAATCTAGAAGGGCTAGTCGGAAGGCGATTCAAAAATCCCCAGGAAAAAAAGAATATGTATCCAAGGGCTGATCCTACTCAACCACATCCTAAAGATTGACATACTAAAATATTTCACAGATTCAGTATGGTATCGCACAGTCACTGGAAACATTTACTGCTGATCAAAGTATTTCTATTTTGTTTTACATTACAAGTGTCTCCTTAAATATTACATTAAAAAAATGTTTCTTCCAACTATAGTCCATATGCACGTCTTAATATATTTATTCCTTATTTCTCTTTATAAATCTCAATATGTTTGTCTAGCTGGTAAAGGTACTTGGCTAGCCACCTCTGAGCTACTGTATAAAATCAAGAATCTACACTGGCACTAAAAGCAATCACCTTCACAGTCTGAAAATATCGAAATAAGAAAAAGAGCATACAAAAGCAGATGTCAAGAAAACGTAAAGAGTGCAGTTAAGAAACTGCTAGAGAAAACTTCCTCTTGAAAGCAAACAACCTTCCTCCATCCCTTGCCAGAATATGTCAGCAAGTATAGCAACTGAGACAAAAATGTATACAAAATGAACAATGGCAAAAATCTGTCTACAAGATATGAAGACAAAATGTAGATCTGCAGCCAATCTGAATTACATCACATGCTTTATACGAGACCCATGTGAACACCACAGACACTTAATCTCTCCTAGAAACTCTTCCCACTTTTTTCCATGACAAAACCCACACCCTGAGAAATAATCAACAACAACAAAAAAACCGCTTCACTTTCACTGCAGGTATGTTCTTTGTGTTTTAGAAACAGAATCTGTTTAGTATAAAGTTCTGGCTACAAGACCTACAAATTGCCAGGATTTTAAAAATGTGTTAGACGTCTCAAATCTAAAAAAAACCCCCAAAACTAAAAAACTCCCCCCAAAAATGGCTTGAATAATTATGCTTTTGGCTGGTGTTTTATTAAAATAAAGTACAATGGTGAAAATGTACTAAAACTTCAATTTAAAAAAAGTAAGTATCAAAAATACCAAAGGCATAACAAGAAACCACATAACTTCTAAAAAGAAACTTTTAGACCTGGGTATATTTGTTTTTTTTAAAGTTCTGCATTATCTATTAGTGTATAAAAAAATTAAACAGGGCATGAAATAAATTTCTGTCTCCAGCAGATGGGCAAACATTTTCACTTTGCTATATCTTAGGTGGTGTGGAAGAACAATAGCATGACTCAAGAGATCTCCTGATCTCAGTACAAAAAAAGACAAAGGCAAAAACATTTTTATACTTTACAAAGACTACAATGAAGATAACCTACAAGCCTGGGTATAAGTGCTGTAACATCTAAAGAATTCCAAGTCTGTCCTCTGATCCTGACCTTCCCACTCTCTCACGTATTTCAATGTGTAATTTGCCTGTCACACCTTCTTCAACATCGCCTAATATGATCTTGCTTCACCTCCTTTCCTGAAACCCTAGTTCCTTTGTCTTCCTTCTCAATTTATGATTCTCTGTCACCTCCTATAACCTCAGTTCCTTAGTCACTAGCATTTCAAGAAAACCACTATCCTTCTTCTTACATTACTTTTACACATCAAAATTTTACATGACATTACACAGAGTAACTGGGAAATGAAAACAAAACAAACAGAGATTTTCCCCTGAAAAATCAGAGCTTTCCCCCTGTATATTAAAATTAATGGGCTAAATCTTTAAGTAAATAATGCCATTAAATGAAACTATGCTGATTTATGCATCAGAAGGATCTGGTCTTATGTGACAGATGACAACTGCTTTTTAAAGTGAAGGATTTAAGTAAAGGAAAAACAGTAGCAATGCAAATGAAGTGAAGTGGGTGCATACAGTAGACGCTACAAGTCCATCTGTATATTCTACAAGTTATATTGGTCAGGGTCTATTTTTAAAGTGTTTATCACATTTCCAAGCCTATCTAAAAATAAATGCTGTAGTTCTTTTCCTCTATATTTCTTCTACAGGATCACCTAGAACTTTCATGCTTCCTTGATACAGTGTGGAAAATTCTTATACACAGACATTAATTACAGAGTGCCTTGTTACAGCCTAATTGATTCCTAAAACTCATCTTAATGGTAATTTGATGAAGTTGTGCTGAACTATCACTAGATTTTCATACTCATTCCTGTCAATAGCATGAGAGTCCTAATGTGCAAGAACTACTTAAATTCCAGAGTGCAAACTCACACCTGAAAAAAATGCATCAGTGTTCCTTTAAATACCCGGCTGCTAGCCAAAGGATGAACCCTAGTAAGAGAAGAAAGTCTTGCAAAGCAGAAATTATTTTTAAAAATACACATCATCCTATATGTTTTCTTCATATCCTTAGTGAAGATATTTGAAGCTTCATATCCCTTAGTCATGAAAACTTTAAGACTTGTCTTGACAAATTCTGTGTCGTGTGAGTGATGGCAATTTTTGTCCCTTCAAAAAAAGAGCAAGGAGAGCCCTCATTAACTTTGGGGGTGGGGTGGGGAGGCAGAGCAGGAATCTAGGCAAGTTTTCTTTCTCATTTCTAAAACTTCTATTTAATTGCAAGTCAAAATTAAAGCCTATATATTTGGAAGGAGTGAATATTACTACTAACTAGTTAAAAAAAAGGAACACTTTCCAGCATTCTCTGCCACTCACATACAATAAATAATATTCGGTACTGGCCTCCATTTAATACCCTCTCATTTATTTAAATCAAGAACAGGTTTAAAACAAGTTATACTTCAAGAATAAATGTATAAAGAGCTTTATAGCACCTAAGATTGTTAACTGTGAGAAAAGTTTTGTTCTGCTCTTTGCCATCAATCAAGACTTCTGTTTATCAGAATTTGTCAACAATCTCAGGTTCAACAGATCAGGTATAATAAGATATGTTTGCTGACAGCTACACAAAGAATTTTCTTCCTTGAAAGGTTCTCCGATGAATAAGAAAAATACTATCTTCTGCTTCAAATCTCAATTTTAAGTGGAAGAAAAGGACTGGTGAAAGAAAAGAATATATCATCAGCATGTGAAATTTATCAAAGATCAGAAGATTGTGACAAAACAAGGCATGTTTAATAGTCTTCTCATTTGTCTGCTTTCTGTGCCACAGAAATATACTGAAGCTTTTCCTCTCAAAAACATCAGAAAATTGTTAACAAAATACTAGGCTTTGTACATTATGTTTATATCAACAGATTTGCTGGGATGCATTAGGAATTTTGCTGTAAATTACTAAAACTGAATTGCTTTGAAATTAGTGGTGTTTAAATAGGCAAAATAATTTTCCTGATGATAATGCTACTTGGGAACTTTAGCTACTTTTCAGTAGCTTAAGAGCTACTTTTTTCAACAGAATAAATATATATTTTGATTTTTTTATTTTTTTCAATAAATCTGAATTAATTCCACATAGGCACTAACACTTCCATTTCTTCTGGAAGGAGGTAAAAAGACCAGCTGGGACAACAATATGGACATCAAGCTTTACTTATGATGTTTTTTAAAATAATGAACAAGCAATACTGTTTTGTGAGCTTGATACCAGGAAATGTGTTACATCATTACACATTTACTATCTGCTTGTGGTCAACGCATAATTATCTATGTACAATAATTTGAAACGAAAGGTAGTCTGCAGGAACAAAGTCATCAAATTGCAAGTCTTTAAAATAGCAGAAGATTACAATATGGCATCATCTATGGAACAGCAGTCCTTACTGTAAAACAACAGTCAAAACCAGAAAAAAATGCACAATTAAAGTTGTGCCAAAATGGCGCAACGCAAAATTATGAACTAATTCAAAAAGCCAACATTAAAACACCACACACAAGGAAGGGAAAAGGGAACATGGTATAGACTCAGGCTAGCCTCTGTAGAAGTGGTGAAATAGCTTTTTCCTTACCTCTTACTAAGTCAAAACACTAACACATTTTTATTTATCCAAAATGCTTCACTCCTCCATAGCTACTGAGATAGTAGAGATTTACAAAAAGAAGACAAGCAGAGAGCTGCTTGTGTTGAAAAGGGTCATTAAAACTTTTGTTTCCATTATTTATATTCCATTAAGCTATTTTATTAATGGACCTTACCTTATTTTTCATGAACTTTGAGTGACTCTTGTAAACTTCTATTTGTTTGATTTCTTCTTCTCGGTCCTCTGTATTCAGAACTCCATTTGTCTTTAACATCTGTATTTCATCTTCAAGATCTCTTATATTGCGCTCAAGTGAAGCTATTTTTGTATCCTAAGTTACAAAAAAACAGAGTATTGAAAATGATACAAAACATATACTAAAGCGTAACAGAAGTATATCTGTACTTGCATGAACATCAAATAATAATGTATGAATACAGATTGCAGATACTGCCATAAACCAAGAGTAATCCTATTGATTTTTGCTTAATGAAATGCAGAATTTAGACCTCTTTCACCACCAGAAAAAAAGTGTGCAATGCTACATTCTGTTGTGTAGTCTGTAGGTAATACATTCTGGTCAAAATTCAGTCTTCATTCCTACACGGCTAGGGATGAAGGGAGAACAGAAGATGCCCGATTTCCCACATGTACATAATAACACACCTTGTTTGCTTTGCTAACCATCTATTCTTCCAAGCCCTTAAACGCAAAGTTTAGCCTAGGGAGGCCAGTCCACTGTCACTGCAGGATGACAGGCCACTTCATTATGTGACTCAGACTGAGGCTGTTTCCCTATTTCCATAGAGTTCTGCCTGCTGCCAAGGGGAAGAGAGGTTGTCTCATAGACTTTTCCTCCACTAATTCAGCCACATCACTAAGAGGGTACCTAGCACTTTTTATTATGAGTCTCAAAATAAACAAAACCACAACCACTAAAAAATTTCTACATCACAGCCAATGGCCACCACAGCAGTGAGAACATCCAGTGATCTTTTTGTTGTTGCCAGTCATTTGGAAATTGACTATATCTCTTCAGTGAGAGTCAGAAAGATTAAAAAAGCAATTACACAAACTTCTCACATGATTTTCTGTTTAAGAGCTTGCAAAATGACTCAGTAGGAAGTCTGCTTTAGGCCCTGTTTACAGCCATTTATTAAGAAATTGAAAACACTGTGATTCAGATGGTCAGACAATCAGTTCAAGAATGTGAAGGAGCAACCACCCATCAAAAATAAGAGATTGGGGTGAAGTTCTTGTTCCGCTGAGATCAATGAAAAAAAAAAAAACCCAACAACAAACCCTGATTCAGTAAGATCAGGATATTAACCTAATAAGCTAATTTGGGAAAAAATATGAACTGAATTGATCCTTACACCAGGATAAGCTAAGCTTGAATGGCTCTGCTTAACTACAGCTTTGTTTCTGTTTCTTTTTTAAAATTTACTTTTCTTTTCCTCAGTTTTAAGAGTACACCAGTGCTTTTTCTAGACTGTCTAAAAGCAAGCAAAACCAGAACTCCTGTAATACCTTCTTTCATAATACAGCTAGGCAAATTTAGCAATTTAAGACAGAGGATAGTTCGGACAAAGTTCCAAAAAGCATCTGAACTTTTGGTACTAAAGCAAAAATGAAACTTTGTTTCTTTTTGAGATTTAGCAACCACTGTTACAAATCCATATGGAATCAAAACTATGTAAGGACTAACCATGTCATTTAGATGTCACGCTATCATTCCTGTAACATTTTAGCTTTTATCTTCATAGTCAATAATAAGTCTCAGACTGAGAGAAATTTTCTTTTATTATTTCCTTATTTCTCACATTAGTTAAATTAATAGACGTTTTTGAATGGGAAAGATTGTAACTATTAGTTTGCAGCACAAAAAGCCATTCATAAACAAGTGAAAATATTCATAGTCTGAAATCCTGGAGGTCTTCCAAGATCTGATAGGATAAATATTCATAAAATGAAATTAAAGTTTGTACTTTCCTTACAATTTTCACTCCCAGAGAAATTCTACTTAAAAATAAAATGATGTCATGATTTAATTTACAGTACTTCAAGACTTTTTTTCTCAGAAGCTGATGCTCATTCACCAAACATGCTGGACTGCATACAGATGCTTTTAACTAGACTACCTGAGCACAATATCCTGAATATCCTTTATGTCTTCAACTAAGGAAATAAAGAACACTTACTCTCAGTCAATCCTATTTCTTTGTGGGACAACATATCTCAAAGAATGGTATTTACTGTAGTTAATATTATTGTTTTGTAAGGTAAATAAAAACTTATTTGCCCGCATCTTTTCCATGATTAAACACACTAATTCACACTATAGGAGCAGCATGAAAGGATTCTACCTGTGCAGTGTGAAAGAGTCCCAGCAAAATTAGCATTAGAACTTCACAGCTTCTCTGCAAAATAATGTCACATGAACACATTCAATGAACCACAAAGAGCTTTCTCATATATCTACATTAAAGAAAGTATTTAGGATACAGATAGTTTGCCTAGAAAAGTAAGCTGTCATATAATAATTAATTTGATAAATCATAGCACAGATTGACCCAATTAGAAGGTCTGCATAGAAGTAATCTATCCCCACTGTCTTCATAAAGTCAGAGCAATTGAGCTTAAATTCAAGTTAATCTGAACTACGCAGAAAACAAGTATTTGCCTTAGTCTTCAATGACAAGGTCTCTCAGGCCTCTGTGCTTAATGAAAGCGTTCAAGCAAGAGCACTACCAACAGTGAGGACTTAGCCAGGGCTTACTCATACAAATCCAAGGGACTCAACAGGCTGCATCCAAGGGTGTTGAAACAACTGACTGATGACCTTTCAAGCCCATGCTCTAGCATCTTCAAAAAATCATGGAAACTGGGGGAGATCCCTGACAACTAGAGGAAGGCAGATGTTGCACTAAACATCAAGAAGAGACCAAAAGAACAAACCAGGGAACTACAGGCTTGATGGCTTCACTTTGTTCCCTGGGAAAATTATGAAGTCTTCTTGGACAACATTTTTGATTACATGAAGGAGAAGGTAACTGGGGACTAGTCACTCTAGTCAGCGGTGATTTACCAACAGTAAATCATGCCTGACCAACTCAATTGCCTTCTGTGATAAAATTATTAGATTTGTGGATGAAGAAAGAACAGTAGCTGTCATTTACCTCAACTTTAGCAAGGCTTTGGACACTATCTCCCATATTTTTGTATCAAAATTAAGGCATTACGGTCTGGATGGGTAGACAACTAGCAAAGTAAAAACTAGTTCTGTGATCAGGCTTAGAGGGTAGTGGTTAATAGGTTGCCCTCTACCTGGAAGCCAGTAACAAGAGTACCATGGGGTCCATACTGGGACCTGTACTGCTCAGTATCTTTATCAGTGACCTGAAAGAGGTGACAAGAGTGCTTGCTCACAAAGCCTGTAGATTACACCATGATGACAGACTATTCAATATGCTCAGGGACAGGGCTGCTATCCAGAGGGACACAGACAGACTGGATGAATGGGCAGACAAGAACTTTAGGAAATCCGACAAAAGACGAAAGCAACGTCCTGCGCTTGGGAGGGAAGAACCCTTTGCAGCCATACCAGGCGGGGACTAACTCCCTGAGTACTGCTGAAAAAGACTTGAGGATCTTGGTGGACAGCAAGCTTAACAGGAGCCAGCACTGTGACTTGGCAGCAAAGAAGGTAAACAGCATCCTGGGCTGTATTAACATGAACATAGCCCGTAAGTAGATCAAGGGAAGAGATAATCGCCTTCTACCTAGCATTCATTAGACTTTGTCTAGAATACTGCACACAGTTTTAAGCCCCGCAGTACAAGACAGACTTGATGAACTTGAATGAGTTCATCAGGGGGCCACCAGGAGGGCCAGCATACTTGTCCTCTAAGAAGAGGCACAGGCAAGTGGGCTTGTTCAGCCTAGAGAAGAGAAGGCTTCAAGGGGAACCTAAAAGTAGCCTTGCAATACCTACAAGTGTTGTATTTTGAGTACAAGCATTGGAAATGGTTGCCCAGAGAGGTGGTGGTGTCCATCTCTGGAGGTTTTTCAAGATCTGACAGAATAAATCCCTGATTGTATCTCTCCATTTGGGCTTTGCAATCATGAGACACAATATACTGCAGGCAAATATTCATGAATTCCAATGGGGTAGAAAGAATAGTCTTTCTCTGTCATTACTCCCACAGAAACTGTAGTACAGGGATCTTAATCCTGAATGTCTGGTGCCACTGAAATATGTTCAGCATTTCACAAGCAAACTGTATTAAGATTTTTAGCACTCTTAATAATTAATGCCTTAATAATTAATCACAAATGACTTTGCAATATAATTAATTGTAAAAGCAAATGGATGTGTTTCCCAAAAGTAGGACTGACTTCAGTGCTTCTTTCTTGGCTTTTCTCTTCTGCAAATAGCCAGCTGCATTGTTCATAACCAAAGTAATACAAAAAATTAAACTTACAAGTCTTTATAAGACCTAATTCTTTTTATTCATGTGTAAACAAATTTTCAATCAAACCCCATTCCACTGAAAACATCAGAAAATCACGATACTATGACTGTAGCAAGCAGTAGAAAATGGAAATAATCTCATTCAAAACCCTTAGTTGAAAACATCAGACTAAAAACACATTTCTTCTGTGAAAGATCACACTCTCATTAAACAAATAGTTTTGTTCAATCACACAATCAAAACCACAGTGAATGAATAACACTATACTGATACAGGTACGTATATGCCAGTTCAACCATACAAAGAGAATGGCTTTAAAATGAACAGCAGGATAAGCACTTGATTACAGTCATACAAAGTGACCAGGAAATTTTTGTGTGAATCAGAATACTGATAAATACACAGTCAGCTCCCTTCCATATACTTAAAAAGTCCAGAATACAAATTTTCACTTGGGGAGGGGGAGGAAACAGTCATAAGAAAGGGGGGGGAGGGGGACGGGGGGACATGACACATCAAATTTTGCCTACTGCTAACATCGTGAAAATGGGAAAAAACACATCTAGCCTGCTGCTGAATGCAGATTCACTCACTTGCATCACACTGTGATATACCAGTTTTCACTGGCAGATATGTTTCTGGGTTGTGTATCTATGCAAACACACTGTGGTTTGTGTCTGAAGAGTTTTTCACTGTGTTTTAATCCAGACAAGAGCTCAGTGATGTAAAAGGATGTAAAACTTTTCAGTAAGAAATCTTGAGACAAAAGGAATTTAAATTAGAAGTTGAGGAGAGCCATCTTCCATGACAGCAAACATACTTTCATGCATATAGGCAAAATAATGAACTTTAAAGGGGAATACCAAACCCGTTCATGCATCTTACAAGTTTCCAAATTAACTGCATCCCCTTTCAGAAAAGAAGTTCCAGCCAAAAGAGAAAAAAGTGCCAGAATGCAAAGGAAATTTAAAAAAAATATATATATTCTTGGAATGCGAAACTTGCTGTTTCTTATCTTTTACCCCACTACCTGTTTCTTTTCTGGAAAATATCTGATATTGAAAATGCTAATGATAATCTTAATCAGCAGTCCATATTTTCCTTTCTTGAAGGGTATGTTCAAAGAGATAGAGTATTCCACCAAAAATCAATTACAAAACACAAAAGAGCTGACTAGGGATGCTAAAATAAAATAAAATAAAATAAAATCCCACAACAAAAAAAACAACCACCATCACCCCCATTCTGGAAGACTTCCAACCAGCTTTTAGGTTATATGCCTATATCTAACATAATTGTGCAGTTGGTTTTTTGAACAAAAACTTTTCAAGTTACAGGTAAAATGCAATTTAAATTACTCAGTATGTTAGATTAACATTATTAACATGACAGATTTCCAATAGCAGAATCCTAACAATTTTATTAATATTTGTCCATGGTATCAGCATTACTGTTATTGTAGAGCAAAGGCTGTATGAATGATCATAAAAACCAAGTAATCTTTCTATTAAATGACCAGCCCTTCACGTGACAGAAAATAAACATTTTTAAGATGTTAACTGATCTGTTCACAAAGCATTTTTCCATAAACTGTTTTTTTTAAAGGAAGAAAGTAAAATAAAAGGTTGAGATGGAATGCAAAAAAGAAAGGGGAAGAATTCTAATTAAATCTTATCATTTGGAGAAATTGCACAAGAAGAAAAATACTGAAAGAAAAGAGAAAAAAAAGAATTTTAAAAGCTATCAAGGCTTATGCACAACAATGAATTATTGTAGTCCTCACAGATGCTACAATCAAATCAGCTTGCTCCATGAGACTTCATTTTAGAAATTTTCCACTCCTATTATTGAAGATAAAAGCAAAACCTAAGTTTCACCGCACTTTAGAATGACTATGCACTGAATTATATTATTACTTACATGACCTGTTATGACATCTCGTCTGGGAGTAGTCCTCATCAAATCTCTCCAGCTAAGTCTTTAAGAGTCTGACTTTTTGTACTGCATTTGTTATTTTACATGTTTGCAAATATAACATGGCGGAAATAATTTATAGCATGGTCTGTTACACTCTTTAGAAGGTTTATATATCACAGAATAACATTTAAGCTTTATGAGAAATACCTAACATAACTTTTGGAAGCATTTTCTGTACTTCTACTTTATCACAAGTTTGAACCCTCTAAGGAAAACTTCATTTTTAATCAATCTCTGCATATTTTGATTACAGCTGTATAAAAACTAGTTTTCCTATCTCTAGAAAAATTGTCACTGTCAGCTTTGTATTAACTTCTTATTCGAACAGAAGCCAGAAATCTCACAAATTTTGAAGACTAAAATCTGTTTCAGAATAATTTATCAAAAACGTCAGTGATGACAAGACAGAAGAGAAGCCAGACATCACCTTCGTTCGCAGACTGTTCAAGGAGTCAAAGGTACTCTTCCCTTAAGTATGAACAATACAGGACTGACAATTCTGCAAATATACCAGATAGGCTGCTGGCTTGCCCAGGAAACCTGAAAGTTTTCCTGTCTGGACAACTGCTAGGAAGTGAGGAACCTTGTAGGTCAAAGACAATACAGGCAGCCTGGAGCTCTCAATGGATACTGAGACATGGGAGCTGGGTTGACTTGCAGGATGGATAGAAAGTTAGCTAGGTTTGCTTTCACTAAAAGTTTTAACAGAATAGGCACATTCCCATAAAATCTTCTGATTCAGCTGAATCAGCATTTTCCCACAGAAAACTTGGAAAACTTTCAACCAGCTCTTGTTGTGGCACAGGGTCTGGCAATCTTTCAGAAACTGAAATAGGAACAGATGCAGTATTTCCTTCAAACCTGTAAGGCTTATCCACATTAGCAGCATTCTAAAAACTACATGGGTCTGTGCTGAATCACAAAGAAGATTCCTTTGCAGTAGTAATAAGGAAGCAGCTTAGCATTAACTGGTACTAATAAACACCTTCCGAGTTCTACAACAATGCAAGATTTGTGCAGACTTCCTCCAGTCAGGCCCTCTAAGTCTGTTAAAAGACATAAGATCATATAGCAGGATTTTGATATAGATTAGGTACTCGCCCTAACCTATCCTCTCCTTCCAGCAGTAACCAATACTTCTTCCTCATCTCCTTTATTAGAACAGTGTTGCAGATACTCTCTGAGAGAGATTAGGGCTATTTCTATGCTGGACCTAGCAGAAATCCATCTCTTTTGGAAATGAAACAATTAGTATGAGTCCTGATGCTGAAGAAAATAATATTCCACAATGGAAAGGAGACTAACTCTACAAATGAGTTTCCACGATAATGTTTTCATGAGTCTTATATATCCAGTCCTTAGAACAAGAGTGCTATAGTACATTTCCTGAACACTTGGGGGGGTGGGGGGCAGCGGAGGGCAAAACATTTGTAAATAATACAGCATTCCAGGCTGTCTTACTGTGAAATGAAATGTAATGAAAAGCTACTCTTCGTTATTTCAAATACCTGATAAATTTAAACTATGTCTGTGAAAAACCTTGCTTGCGGGGCATTCAAAAAGCAATCCGAAGCAAGTATTTTAAACTTCACATTTAATAAAACTTGCATTTAAATGCACATATGCACACATGCTATCAACAGACCATATATGACCACACTTATGATATACTTTTTTTAACTTTGTCAATTTAATACAGAGAATATTCAGTTTTATTTTTTAAGACAAGGGAAAGTGAAAGTTCATGCAATCTTAACAATAAGAGTATGTTGCACTGCAAACACACATACACACCTTTTTAGAACCAAACCCATACCTGAAATATCAAAGCTGGATCAATAAATAAAGATGCCTCTTTCTGCAAGTAAGGTAAACCACAAACATTTTCATTTACTTTAGAGCTTACCATTTTTAAAGACTTTTTAATTCTTGTTGCTAGATTATACATATCTCAGGACGACCAATACCTGACACTTAAGATGAGCTTTATGCCATATCTGTAGGCAAGTCATTTCTGATTTTCTCTCTCAAGTAATATCACTGGTTTAAGCCTAGAATCGTCTGAACAAGATCATAGAATCATAGGATGGTTTGGGTTGGAAGTGACTTTTAACGTTCATTTAGTCCAACCCCCTTGCCATGGGCAGGGACACCTCCCACTAGATCAGGTTGCTCAAAGCCCCATCCAGCCTGGCCTTGAACATTTCCAGAGATGGGACACACACAACTTCCCTGGGCAACCTGTTCCAGCGTCTCACCACCCTCAGAGTAAAGAATTTCTTCCTTATATCTAATCTAAATCTACCCTCTTTCAGTTGAAAACCGTTACCCCTTATCCTATCACTACAGGTCCTGACAAGAAGTCTTTCTCTGTCTTTCTTATAAGCCCCCTTTATATACAGAAAGGTTACAATAAGGTCTCCCCAGAGGCTTTTCTTCTGCAGGCTGAACAACCCCAGCTCTCTCAGCCTGTCTTCATAGGAGAGGTGCTCCAGCCCTCTGATGATTTTCTTGGCCCTCCTCTGGACCTGCTCCAACAGGTCCATGTCTTTCTTGTACTGGGGACCTCAGAATAGAATGCAGTACTCCAAGCAGGGTGTCACAAGAGATGAGCAATTTTTGACCTTATTCATGTGCTAAGGAGTACTTCTTGTTGAAAGAATGAAATAATGAAAAGTGTCTTTCCTTTTACTCTTTTTTATTATATTAATCAGTGTTAATCAATTTTGGATATCACTGATATTCAAAGATATCAGTGATCTGGCATTTGTCAGCACACAGTACGCAAAGAAGTATGCGTGGGTACAATGGCAATTAAAGGAAAGGATTTCAGTGTACCAGCTTTATTTTATGCTTAGACAAAGATTTAGGCACGAGAAAAAAATGCTGTTTGATTATATATATCAATAGTCACAAAGTCAGAAGCAACCTTTGCAACAAAACTAGATTGGCTTCCTGTATAACACAAGTCATAAAATTACATGAATGCTGTTAAATAGACACACCGTATTTTAGTGTGCATTTGCTACCGCTAGCTTCCTCACGCTGTATTTTGCAATATATTTATTTTCATTACTGGAGAGAACTTTCTTTTTTTTAATGTAGATATCTCAGGTAGGTATCTACAGACTGTAATCTCTTTGCTCTGTCATTTCCTATTTGTGAAACTACACAAAATTAAGCTCCTAAAATCATTCATTATTTGGTAATATTTTTAAACATTCTGGTGACTCTTCTCTGAACACCACGAGCTCCATGATGTAATACTGGTTTTGGCAGATATGCACTTCAAAAATTTTACCCCTTTCACTAAATCCAGGATACAGACGGCATATCTAGTATGCCCCACTTTCTAGAGAATGGATCTCAGAGAAAACTCTGGTGAGAGGCTAGGGGATCAAAACAAAACAAAACAATCTCTTGAAAGCAAGGTCTACAGTATGATTAAGCAAGTTTCAAAAAAACCAGGAGCTGGAGGAAACAACAGGAGCATGTGGGAAAAGGAAGCATCCTGCCCTCCTTCTGTCACGTGACTCTCCTTTCCAGGAGAAAGAAGGCCTTCTGGAGAAGAAGGTCTGTTGCAGAAAAGGGAACACAGATTAAAGAATGTAAGGGGAAAGAATAAGCAAAAGACATGGGACATCTGGAAGCAAACGTGTCTAAGAAGCAAAACCAGAAACTTAGCAAAGAAAGGCCTGTGCAATGCATCTGAAAAGACAATAGATATCTAAAAAGGAATTAAAAAAGTAATAGAAACAGGAGTCAAGACATAGGATGTGAATTTTCTATCTTTTTTGTTTGCCTTTTTTTTTTTTTTATAAGTATACAGAAGATAGAGACTGTTCAAGGAGACAACAGTTATGCAGAAAATACAAACTGCTATCAGAAAAGGCAAGTACTTGCAAAGTTTTCAGAGAGAAATTAAGAGCATGACAGGACAGGAAAGGTAGGGCAGAAGAAAAGTTGTTTAGGACAAAAAAAATCACATCTGAAATGACAGGTAGGAGAAATAGGTATACTTCATTGGATGAAAGGGAGGACTGACTGGGAAAAAGGACAGTAAGCATTCAGCAGTGGCAAGGGACAGAAGAAAACCACAGGAAAGAATAGGAGGGATTGATCACGGAAGAAAAGCTGCCTCCTGGCAGAGCCTGGGGGAGCCAGGGAGGGGACTGAGAGAAAAACTAATATGGCTAAAGGCTGGAAGGGGCTGGGTGCTGCTTGGAAAAGGTATACTGCTCGGAGCCTCTGCATGCAGGAGTGTACGGCCTCAGGTCGCCATATTAGAGGGTAATCTTCTCCCTTCTTCTGCCCTCAACACTGTAGGGAAATTATTGCTTCAGTGCTTGATCGTTCAAAACAAATGCTCCACATTTTTTTTCAAAACAAATGCTGTCTGGATTAAGACAATTTAAATTTACTTGAAAACATTCCAAAGCTGGAACTTGTAATGAAAACTGCTGCTTAATCATATGGATTTCAACATCTTACATTTGTCCCTTTTTCTTTTCAATATTAGGTCTATTTTAGACAAGGCAACCCCAAGGGAGTGTGTGTTCGTAGGAAAAGAAATAACTGTGTGCCTCAGAGCCAAAAGGCAGCTCCACATCAGAATGCTTCAGCAACACAATTAGAGAGTCACCTGTGACAAACAAAAGCCCTCAATTACAAAGATCAGATTTTTAAAAAGTGGAAGATTGCTCCACTCCCAACTCTCCTCGAAGACAAACAGAAAAAAACTTTACTGTCTTCAGGGACAGACACTGCAACTACAGTCATCTCATGTGTCGTTCACGTGTCGTGTCCCACCCACACCCCTGTTCTTTTCCAAGAGTTTTGGTACAGGAAGAGGAATTGCAAATTATTTTGCAACATAGCCTTTACATTGTTAATAGCCTACATGGGAGACACAGTATCTCTGTATCCCAAAACTTTTAAATTTATAATTCTTAATATTAATAGAAAGAAACAAGTTTCTCAGCCAGTATCCTACTTTCCCATATACTAAGGGTAACAAGTTACTGCAAAAACACACATTTTAGATTTCATACATAGATTTCTGAACTAGGGAAGGTCCAAGGCAAATACACATCAGAAGATGGAATACTGAAATCAATGAACCTTCTTTGTTCCTCATATAATCCAAGCTAATTATTACCTATTAAAAGGCAGATACTGTATTTATTAAGTCCTGCTGTTGTTGTAACTATGTATTTACCACTGTGTTCAGACATGCTGAACTCATTTGCTCATAACAGAAGTCACTGGCAAAATGAGGCCTTTAATTTGCACTTCCTTTTAAGACTGAAATGAAAGACCATCATTAATGTATTTCAGGCAGCACTGCCAGCTCACAAATTATCTCAAGTCTCATGGTATTTTTCTTAAAGATGTATATTCCAGACTCACAGAATTATGTGAAAATATCAGTTTTCACTTTTTAAACTCTTATATTTATCTTTTGTTATTGCGGGGAAAAAAGCCACAGCACTTTAGTAATACTGTATGTCAAAAAGAGTAAACTAGATTCAGGACTAAGACAGGAGTTGCATCACATTATGTCATAACATTCTGCTGATGCAATGAATATTTTCCTTAGGTTAGATGTAAAATGATGGCCAAATAACCACCAACAGAAGTATTGTTTCTAGAGATAAAGAAGAAAAACATTTTACATTGGCTTGGACAGTTTATGTTTGCTTCTGTTTGACAGCTTATTCCATCCACTTTGGCTCACCTGAAACTTTATTTTGCCGCCAATTTTTTTTAAAAGCAATATTCAGTTCTCATTATACAGCAATGCTGCACTTAATTTTTTTAATCAAGTCTTATTAAGAAAACAGTCTGGGAGAAAGAAATATTAATTCCTAGCTTCACAGCAAAGTAAGTTGAAAAGTGAAAGGAAGCAAAGGAAGCATTTAATGATTTAATAGTAAAAGTTATAAATCAAGGTGTTGTGGGTTAACTCTGGTAGGCAGAGTTTCCTATTTCCAGGAAAGCAGGGCTTCATCATGCGTAACAGTTACTTGGGAAGACAAATGCCATAACTCTGAATGTCCTCCTGTCGTGGTTTGGGCCAGATTGGCCCAATCCGATGGAACGACAGATGCTCTCTCTCTCTCTTGCTCCGCTCAGGAGACAGGAAAGAGAGGGGAAAGAAAAGAGAGAAAAAGAGAGACTTAAGTGTTTAGTAGGAAATGAAATATACAAAGCCGTATCAAGCTCCCAGGATGACAATCACGTCACCAGCAGGCTCAGGGGAAGTCCCAGACTGGACTCAGTGACGGACAGGAACGGGATTCCGGATCTGGAGTCAGGATCAGGATCAGGATCAAAGGTAGATGCAGAGACCGAGTCCTCCCAGGACGCCGGCCATTGAAGAAAAAGAGGCTGACCCTTTGATCCCTCAGCTTATATACTGAGCATGAGGCAGATGGGATGGAATACCCTTGTTGGTCAGTTTTGGGTCACCTGTCTTGTCTGCTCCTCCCCGCAGGTGTGACCCCTCTACGCTTTTCCGCTTCTGACCCTCCAACGGG
>VFFE01007181.1:1797691-1817284 GCA_008921705.1 Burhinus oedicnemus
TAGACAAATCAACTAATTCTCCACATTATGAAAAGAAAGAAATCTTTGCAAATCACCTATACAGGGAATCTCTCAATCACCACCAGCTGTTGGTCTCAGATTAAACAAGTACCTTCACTACAGATTTTTTTTTAAAAAAATAAGAGTATGTCATAGATTTGTCATATAGTTCTCCTACAAAAGTAATGGAAAAATAGTTGGCCAGTCATACCACTATTCGATCAGCAAAAATTACAGCTAATTCTAAGACCAGACTTTGCTCCCCAAGGCCACATAAACTGAGTTGGAGTATACACAGGATTCCACACATTACCCAGGGAGACAAACCAGAGTTTCCATCCCCTTAGCCAAAGATGAATAGACTGCCAAAGATGAGTATTCCTAGATGTCTATCATAGTATGAAGCCCTGCCTCAAAATACTTTTCCTGTTTGCTTTATGAATCAATCTGATGCTGGCTGACTTAAAAGCTTTTCTTCTGTATCCCTGATGGTAAAATGAAGCAGACTTTAGGATTCTGGAGAAGATCAGAAAATGACTCCCACTTTATTATTTTGTGGGGGTTTTCTTCCAATCAGATTCAAATGTTTGGAGACTTCCACAAGACTCAGTTCTTGCACTTATGTTGTTCTATGTATTCATTTTTTTTCTTTTGGAGTATCTGATTCAGGGATATACTTTTAGGGTACTGATTCAAGGATACCACCACTTTATGTGCATGATACCTTAATACTGATTGGTTTTCTATCTGAGGTCATCTGGAGGGTTCAAATTTGCCTGAACAGCTAACCAGGAGATATTCTGAACATTTAATGAAATCCTTATAGACTAAGAAAACCAGTTTCTTATCCATTACATCATTTTTGGAACGATGCTGCTTTGTCTTTTTAATTTCTTTTAATAAAAAGCCCAGGGAGCCTAATAAAAAACTTGGAAAAAAAAACCCAAAACAACCCAACAGATATCAGGGGTAGTTTCTTTTAACCTGAACTACATTAAATGGAACTCTTGATACTTATATCCATGATAAAGTACTTGTGCCATCATCTCTGCAACCATCAAGCTTTATACTAATAATCCCTCAGAGATGTACTCATTTATGAAATTGCACTTTCATTATATCCCCTATATGACATCTGTATCACTGCAATTAGTAGTAGTTCTGAGTAACCACTTTGCACATACAAATTAATTACAATTCTGCATAACCAGATGCCCACACCTGGGATTTCATGATGATGCTTAGTTGTCAAGGTGATTAACCTACCCACGCAAAACCGACAGGTAATCAGATCTTTTTCTTCACATTAAATTTACTCTGATATTCTTTACTTTCAGACCAAAATGAGTCTTAAACCAGAGCTGGCCATTGCTTTCTCCTTCCACATGTTTCTGAGATATTAGGTCAGCATCTTGTATTGGCCTCAAAAGTAACTTTAGCACACAATTTTACCACTAATTTAAATATCAAAAAATCCCAAGAGGAGACAGTTTATATCATATACTTCCTAAAATAATGGTGGAAGATGAGTCCTGTTCTTTTGTTCAGAAATCGATAAAAAGACCTTGCAAGATTTTATCATTATTGACCAGTATTCAAAATCCGCACTACATAGCATAGTGGTGCTAATACGAATTAAAACCCAAACAAAAGTACCTTTTTATCCCAGCTTTATTAGGGGACACTTCATCACTTGGCTGCAGGAAAGCCAGGATGCTGCAAACTGATCCTCCTTTTATTCTGTTTCTGATTTATTTTATTAAGCTTCCTAAGACATCAGTGACTATGTGTTGTTCTGATTAGATGAGATTGAGCTGAAACTCTTAAATAAAAGGCTATTGTTAATGCAGTTCAAGGTTTTACCTTCTATTTACATAAAATTCCCTAAAATAGCATGACACAAAGTGCTAGAAAGAAAGGGACTTTTTCAGAAAAACAGGCAATTTGGAGATTGTACTATGAAACTGTCAGCGAGTGCCTGCATTTCAACTGGTAAGCTTCTACTGATTAAAGAACAGAAGGAAAATGGAATTGCAAACCATAAGATTTTAAAAAATTAACACAAAATTAATGATTTATAAAATAGAAAGACATAATAGGAACAAAGACATCAGAATCAAATAACCATTGGAAGAAGAAAGAGGGATTAAAGATGGCAGCAACTGTACCAAAGGCAACGTAAAAACAGGCATGAGAAACCATTGTGTCAGTAAATCTAGTTTCTTTTATTCCTAGATAAAATGTACAAATCTGTAAATCACAGCAGACATGGTACAGGAGCTGCTAGTTCTCTCAAACACCTCAAAGCAGACTGCTTCCATTCTCCTGGAAAAGAAAGCCTTGGTATTGCTTCTACATGATCAGCTTGTCTGAAATTTAAAATTTAAATCAGCAGTATATAATATTTCGATCAATTATTTAAGTAAAAGCAGAGCCACTTACTTACCTAAAGTGTCTAAACAGTAGTGCTTCTTCAGCCAAAAATACCATTAGAAAGACTGATCAAACTCTGTTTAACCAGAATACTACAAAAATGTAACATATAGGAATTCATCTATTCTTAACACAGAAGCTTTTATCTTCTCTTTCCTGTTTTCTAAGCCTTTGTATCTACCTCCAGCCAAAATGGTCTCATAGTAATTTAGATGAAAGTATATTTAAGAAATCCTGATCAAACTCTCTATCTTTCTGGAAACCATAAACTGACAACACTGAAAATTTCCATGTCTGGATCAAGTGTGTAGGAAAAAAAAAAACTATTATTAGGAAGGATTCCAAAAATCACATTGCCATTGGTTGTCTTTTAAAAACCCACTACCATAGATACCTGAACTCTGTGAGAATCTGTTAAAGAAATTTTGTCAAATCCAAACAAATTTTATAGTTTGAAGAAACAAAAATGTGGATACAAACATATGAAATGAATAATTATGAAAAACTATAAAGAGCTGATAGCTATACAAGTTCTGTACTAGAGAAAGAGTTTCTTTGTAAATTAGGTGTATTTAAATTTATTAAGTTTTCACAGTTAAGCAAAATAGTCAGATGCATGCCATCTCTCCATTCAGCATTTTGAAACAAACAGGCAAATATGAGTTTTGGTGGATACAGAAGAATATAGGAAATAATTGCATGCATTAGGCACCACCAACAAACTAGAAAACAAAGATCAATAGTCCAGCACTGTAGACAAGTCTAACAATAATCACACTAGCCTCAGTATTACTCACAAACAACGATTCTGACACCAGTCCTGGCCCACATTAGAAAAGTTGGGTGTGTTAAAAAGGGTAGGAGGGAGGAAGGAGGGGTTTTTACACCAAATTAAAACCACCATATTGAATCACTAGCCAAAATATTTCTTTACAATCACCATACTTTCATTTATTCCTGAATTCATGCATAAGAGAAGGGCTTTTGATATGTTTTACCAATATGCCTAAAGACAGACTAGAAGGAAAAATAATCCGAGCATTAAGAAACTCAGCTTTCCTTTGACTTGTATGTCAAAAACACCTTAAGTAACCATGTATGTTGTCATACTGGAAGAGTGTCCTCTGGCAAGAGACCACATATAAAAAGTTTCAACTGAAAAGGCGATTTGTGTATGAAGCTTGAAATGCATGTGGGACAACTTAGTTTCTAATTGAAAGCACATAGAATGTTTCCTGAAAGGAGCTACTGAAACTCTACTTTCACCAGAATTCTTGAAAATTTATTTCTTTTCTTTGCAGAAGGAACAAAATGTCTAGAGGATCATTTCTTTTTTTTGCCCAATATCATTAATCTTTTTCCTCTTACCAAAATTACTTCTCCAAAGTTCAGAAAAGTGAAATGTTATTGCTCCACATGTATCTTCAGAGAAAAAAACTTGACGATAAACAGTTTTCTCTCTTTTCCCACCCTGATTTTATTTAAAAACCCAGAACAAAACCCCTGAGTGCATGCAAGTAAAGGAAGACCATGTATTTGTTTTCAGAGGCAGTCAATTAGGATCAGAAAATAAAAGTTCCAATTGCTGCTTACACTTCTGCAGAGTGTATACTCTCTGGAAAAATCCTGGCTAAAAAACTTTCTCTTTGCAGTGCATATGAAGCTTAAAAACTGCATGGAAAAGTATGCCAATTTTTTAAAAACTAAATGTTTAAAATAGACATTTATTATTAACCCAGCTGCACTAAAAGGATACACTTAATTTACATCAGGACACATGAATGAAACATAGTTGGGAGTTATAAACCACGATTTTTAGGCATTTGTATTTGGGTGGGGGGTTTTGTTTGTTTTTTGTTAGAAGAGTTTAATCTCTTTTTAAAATCACACCTTCAAATTCTAATAAAGTAAAACCTTTATCCTAGAAATCCTTTATATAATCCATACTATTTAAAAAATCCTTATCCAGCAAATCCATGTTTTTAAAGATTTATTTCCACCCTCCAAAACTATTTACTCCTTCCTTCCTCTTTAGAAGTTTGAACACACAATGAAGTTTTTTAGTAAGTTTGAAAAAGAAATATCACATCACTTTTACAGTGAGTGTAACACCACACTAACCATGGAATAATAATGGAATTCCACCTTAGGGTGTAACTATGAGTAGACTTCCCTAGCTCCTGCCATCAGAAGCATACAGGCAAAGCTTAAAAGGGTGAAGTCACAGCAAAGATTACCAGATACAATCCTAAAATCCAGAACACACAACAGAGATGCTACTGTGTGCCAGCTCCACTCTTCATAAATAAATTGAAACAAAACAAAACATTTTAAAGCATGTACAGTACTGTGAGATAGGATGTTAAAAGCAGTGCCAACGTATCGTGCTTGTGGTATTTCTATGGGTCAGTTCATATAAGTAGAGGAAAACAGTTTTCCAATAGTTCTTCCCATATTCAAATAACTAACATCGGATAGGTTAATTAAACAAGCTGAAATGTAACAGTTCTGTTCTAGAAAAGCAAAAAGACAAAGGGTAATTTTAGTGCTTTGCCCACCTTCCAACCTACACACACACACACACACACACACACACACACAGTGGGTTTTTTTAATTTCTATTCTGCATCTGTGCTCCTCTTCAGGTGGAATGCAGGTGAAAAAACAATTTAAATGTTACTTCTTAAATGGAAGCAAAATAACACTGCCAAAAATGGAGTCAAACTCGACGACTCAAAGCCAGAAGTACTGCATATTTCACACACTTGCTGGACAGATCTCCTAAACTGACTGAAGAATGTATTAGCTGGTGTTAATATACACTGAACTTCAAACATGCTGTTCACTTTTTTGTAGAAATCATTTTTATAACCTTATCATTGATGAAACATCAATCCCTGATCAGAGCATCACTGCAAACAGCCGGAACCAACCAAGGGAAGTGCTGGCATTCCCTATGCGAGACACATCCCCATGTTGCAGTAATGCTTGAAGTTGATTAGCACAGGACTTCTTTAATTTTGAAAATCATAGTTTCATAGGTGTATCTACTAATATCCATACTTGTTATTAATGGATATACCATTTTGTTATCATCTTTTCTAGCCTACCTTTTACTGTATCCCTTACTGTCTCTTTTCTCTTCACATTGGCTCAATGAAATCACTAGCTAAAATAATTTATGTTTTTGATTTTCAGTTCCCTAATTCTCCAGGAAGTGCTTTTCTAAATACGGGTGGGTTTTACTCACATGCATTTAAAATTACTGCTGGTTTAGGCTATTAAATATTTAAACATCAGGCCTTAATCAGCAATGCCAACAAACATCAGAGCTAATAAGACTTCAAATGTGTAAGTTCCTTGGCTCTTCGGTATAGCAATTTTTTTTTAAATGCAAACAAAGTTTTGTGGTGATATTTGTGGTGTCCCTCAGAAGTCCGTACTGGGACCAATACTATTTAATATCTTGATCAATGACACACAGTGGGTTTGAGTCCATTCTCAGCAAGTTTGTGGATGACACCAGAGTGCTGCAGTTGGTAACACTTGAGGGAAGGGATGATGTCCAGAGGGACTTTGACAGGCTGGAGGAGTAGGCTTGTGTGAACCTCATAAAGTTCAACAAGGCCAAGTGCAACGTCCTGCACCTGCGCTGAGGCAACCCCTCACCCCCACCCCCACCCCCCCCAAAAAAAAAAAAAAGGAGAGAGACATTATTTTGCATTGACCCTTTAAAAGAAATCCCATTTTTTGGATCTCCCAGAAGCTGAACCAAACCCAGCAATTCAATGCAGACCTACCTGTCAGTTGAGATACGCCAACCAAGTCAGTCTTTTTCAGCAGGGAAGAGGTAACGTCTAAACATCTAGGAATGCAGAACACTCATTTCACTCTGAAATTTGTATTCTGCAGAAGAGCCCAAATGCATCATTACAGGAATACATTTAAATCAGAATATTGTAAAATAGAGTTCATAGAATCATAGAATGGTTTAGGTTGGAAGGGACCTTAAAGATCATCTACTTCCAACCCCCTGCCATGGGCAGGGACACCTTCCACTAGACCAGGTTGCTCAAAGCCCCATCCAACCTGGCCTTGAACACCTCCAGGGATGGGGCATCCGCAGCTTCTCTGGGCAACCTGTTCCAGTGTCCCACCACCCTCACAGTAATGAATTTCTTCCTAATATCTAATCTAAATCTACCCTCTTCCAGTTTAAAACCATTACCCCTCCTCCTATCGCTACACTCCCTGATAAAGAGTCCCTCTCCACCTTTTCTGTAGGCCCCCTTTAAGTACTGAAAGACTGCTGTACAGTCTCCTCGGAGCCTTCTCTTCTCCAGGCTGAACAAGTCCAACCCTCTCAGCCTGTCCTTGTAGTAGAGGTGCTCCAGCCCTCTGATGATCTTTTGTGGCCCTCCTCTGGACTCGCTCCAACGGGTCCATGTCTGTCTTACGTTGGGGGCCCCAGAGCTGGTCACAGCACTCCAGGTGGGGTCTCACCAGAGTCTAGGAGAGGGGCAGAATCACCTCCCTCAACCTGCTGGCCACACTTCTTTTGATGCAGCCCAGGATGCGGTTGGCTTTCTGGGCTTCGAGTCCACATTGCCAGCTCATGCTGAGCTTCTCATCCATCAACACTCCCAAGCCCTCCTTCTCCTCAGGACTGCTCTCAATCGTTTCACTGCCCAGCCTGTATTTGTGCTTGGGATTGCCTCGACCCACATGCAGGACCTTGGACTTGGCCTTTTCGAACTTCATGAATTTCACACAGGCCCACCTCTCAAGCCTGTCCAGGTCCCTCTGAATGGAATTCCTCCCCTCCAGTGTGTCAATCACTACACACAGCTTCGTATCATTGCCAAACTTGCTGAGGGTGCACTCAATCCCACCATCCATGTCGCCATGTTGACTGCATATGAGAATATTGGAGTGAAGCAAACACCAGTGTCATCTACAAAAACTAGCTGTGCTGTGTTCGTTGCCACTTATACAGTGTGCTACCATAACTACAGAAGAGAATCATTCAAGTCACACAGTAAACAACCTGTACAAGTAGTTATTATCCAGCTGAATATTTATCATTCTATGAAGTCTGTCAAGAGTCTGCTAAACTGAAGTTCACACATCAGCTCACAATAATTAAAAACATTTTTTAAAAAAAAAAAAGAAAGAAGAAAATCCACTTAGCACCTGCTCCAATTCTTTTTCCATTGCCTGGGAAACAAAGTGTTGCTTGGTAACTTGAATCCATCTGTTCAAGTTTCCTCTTTCAGTCTTCCCTTTTTATCAGAAAAAAAACCACCCCTGAACTGGAAATACGATCAGGAGAAAAAAAAAAATCTCACTGCATAAAAGATGCTACAGATCCTTATCTGCATTGAAAGTATGACAGAGTTAAAAACATTATATTGTCTTTTCAAAATAACACTACTTCCCCTCCCAGTTTTTTTTTAAAAGAAAGCAAAAAAATCTCTTTGTTTTATTCCTTTTCCTTACCTCAGAGCAACACAATATAAGCAGCAAGACACCACTTCCTTACACAGTTTAGAGACTGCATCTTTTGTGTATCTATATGCTGAACACGAGTATCTACAGCCCAGGGGCTAAGGCACAGATTACAAACTACTTTGCTGTGTATCATAAACATCTAAAATCTTAGTGCCCTCTCAAGAGGTAAACCAAAAGAATCTCCACTGAAATTACTGATATTATCTGTTGTGATTAAATTCAGACCCTAAAGAAGAATTTTCAGAACTTCAGGAATCCATATGATGATGTAAACAGAGTGAGACTGGAAAACAGACAAATGGAGGAAAAACTACATGATGATGTAGGATACCAAATTCTGTACAGAACACATTACCACATGTATTAAAAAAAAATCCCACCATGTTACAAACCGAAGTGGTAGCAATGACAAATCATCGTTATCTTTCCATTTTTTACATTTTTGGGCACTAAACTTACCTCAGTCTAAGTACAGGTTTTGTTTTGGTAACTTTTGAAGCCAAATTTGCAGAAGGGCTGAAGACAACAGGTATAGTTTCAACAGATAAAAGTGCTTTAATATACTGAGAAAAAAAGTACATGCTATATATTGATTTCTACATCTATATTGTCAAACTCAAAACCTTGGAATTACTGCTATTTTAAACATTTTATATCATCTCTGTTTCAAAATAATGGCAGCATCAGCTCAAGGCTTCTCAGAGCAACACTTGTTTGAGGAGATCTTTAGGTAGAAGAAAGGAACTGAAAGAGAGTAACAGGCAAGGGCAGAGGTTTAATGCCATCTTCTGCTATGCCCCAGGCCACTCTACTTCAGATGATCTAATTTTCTCTTTTATGTGGAGCCCAAGACAACGTAATGCTCACATCCAGGCCGGAGGTACTGCAGGGACCTCAGTTCATGCCCTAGAAGCAGCAGCTTTCTCTTGAGAAGTCCCACTCACTTTCCCGTTCCTCTCATGCACTGGGGACCAAGATGGAGCTGAACAAGCAAAGGAAACACTTCTTTTATAATTTCAAGGGGGATCTGAGGCAGAAATCATTGTCACAGGAAGGAAGCTACTTGACATTCTGAACCCTTCCTTACACAGCTGGGAAGATTGGAAGGCTTTCGGTATTAGAGCAGATGATTCACAGTTTCTCAGCATAGACAAGGACAGGCAGATTACCATCTGCCAGCTGCCTGCTCTGCCCATTACTTGAGCAAGCTAGAGTGAATAGAGTGACTTCAGTTAGGTTTGCATAATTCACAATTCACAATGGGGTCCCAACGTTGATGCACCTAAATGCATCCGTTATTTTTTTTTTTCTTTATGCCTTAGTATCATTACCTGCTTTCACATGATCTAGTTCAGGAACACACATCAAGAGACACTGAGTCCCCCTAGCCCAGTTTGAGCCACCTACTATTTCTTGTACACTGCAATTAGAGCTTAAGCCCAGTCTAAGGCAAATATAGTATGAATAGACAAGATGCCATCAACCCTTTCAGGCTCTGGGTTCAAGCACTTCCTAAAATGTCCTGGATATCTTCTGCAGTGCATAAACTGAAATTTTAAATTTAGTCCTGTGGTTTAATTAAACCCTTGTGTCCATTAAAACTATACCTCTTCTTACAACCACCTTGAAAAGAAAAAAAAGAAAATTTGGGAGCACAAATTGCAAAAGCTAGTATGTTTTATTATGCTTGCTACTGCAATGTTTTATGCCTACATATCCAACTTCCTAATATGGAAAGTATTTGGCTACAAAGAATTGCAGCAATTTAGTTTACTAATGTGCAATTAGCTTTAACAGATTCAGACCAGAAATAAACTGACTGGTCTGAAAGTAGACTTTTCAAGCACAGTATAGCCTTAAATAGAGTAAAACATAAATGATTCTGCTGTGAAAGATCGTATCATAAAGATGTCAAAATGAATGCAAGAACAGCACCACCATCTAAGTACAAAGAATTTTAAGCCAAAAGACTACTAAAACACAGTGACATAATGCTTTTTGAATAACTTTTCCAAAATGGTGTCTGTGGAAATCAGAAGAGTATGATAAGCTTAGCTGTTGACCCTTCTTATAATGTAAATGCAAACTAGTGGGGAAAAAAAAGTAACAATTACAAGTACACACCAGTAAAGTCCTGATCATAGTTTCTGCAGCAACTGTAATTCAGCCTCCTACACCAGCTTCTGCCAGTTTGTGGCCCTGTACCGAGAAGGATGGCATACACAAAGATATTTTCATATCACAAACAGCAAGCTATAAATGTGTACATTTATATATATATCACAGTATAAACTGTAAACAAGATAACAGTCATTTTCTATCAGGTCATCCAAAGGTCAGGTTTAATCTCCTTGCAAGGTATGTTCCAGTAACTGTTTCTACTAAAAGCTTCGTAACCTAATCTAAAAAAAAAAAAAATATTAAAACCTACAATTTATGAAAACAGTTGAAAAAACATGAAGAAATGAAGTTAGCTTTGCAAATAAAACAAACTTCCAGAAATCCAAAAGAATCTACTACCTATATTTTATTAAATGCTCTGCTCCTTACAGATTTGTTTCTATTCATCAGTTGACTACAGATACATATTCCTGAGATCTCTGTCCCACGGATGAACTGAAGAATATATAAACAGCAAATGGGTTATAGCCATTAAAAGTTGCACCTTAGATTTTCTGACTTTGGACTTCCAGTCCAGTTCAATAAGATCTATCTATAAATCAAGACAAAAATGTTTTCTGAATCTCAAGTCATCATGTAACATTGGCTAGATACAGCTACTGCACGATTTAGTAATCTGGAATTATTTTCCCCATAGTTTATTATCCACCAATAGTACATACCTTCCCCCTTGCAAGATTTGCACTGGCACCACCGTTGAATAGACATCTACATGGACCTTTATACACCTGAATAAGTTTCACGTGATCTTAAGTATAGACATCACTATCAGAATACCAGTTGTTATTCCACACAATGAGCATTTTTAATCATCAAAAGTGGTAAACTCCCCACTATACATAGGAAACTAGAAAAATTTATTCATCCCACAGCCTCTTCCTTTCTGCCTACTGGACAGTTATGCCAGCCTGCACACTGCTACCATTTTCCTGAAAAACTTGCAGCCCATCACTAATCATATGACCAAATGCACATCGGTTTCATGACTAAAAATACGGACTTTTCCTATACATAAGTAGGTACATCCTGTCACTAAGCCATGCCAACAGCATTTTGATTACGCATTAGATCTACTTCTCATTTTAATGTGTGATGGTAGGTCGGTACACACATTCAATGTTTCATATGGAGCTATATCATCTGCCCAGTCTAATGATTGCACTGACCCATAAGTCCAACTCAAGAACTGTTCCTTTATCAGACAGTGAAAGACAACTCACAGATAGTCCATTAGGGACACCTCATATGCCAGCAGTAATGAGCGCCCACAGTTTTTAGAATCCACAGTGCTGCCTCCTTCTGAGATCAGGAAAGAACCCACAGTGCTTCTCTTCAGCTTAACAGCCTCTCAGCAGCATAGTGGATACACTGCACTGCTTCTCAGTGGAGTCAGGGAAATCTGGCACCATGGGAGGCTAAGCTTGTGCCACCCTAATCACTCTGCAACATCTATTCATTTTGTTCCATTCTTGCTCTCACCCTTAGCTACAGAAAGCAGCAGGAACCTCCTCTAAAGGTCTCTATGACATTGAAAAGGATGCCTTAGATGGTTTCCCCTTATTACAAAACTGAGATTCGTTCCAAACTGAAAAAGTAAGCAACTCATTTTAGGATTACTGGCAAATATCAAATCTAACCACAGCAATTAACAGCAATATGTACCATTACATGATATCTGATTCAGGTTATTTACTTACACAAGTTGGGTGAACATTTCTCACTCATGATTTATGAAAATATTTCTGAGCTGGAGCACTTATTTTTATGCCATTTTTATTTGATTAGCACAGGTCATTTTGCTAGTAAGTCCCATGATAGGTAAATGCTAGTTGTCTCATTAGTGAACAGAGATTTGTAGAAGAGAAACAGAATTCTCAACATACTAGAAGAATCATGTTAAAGTTGTCCCAGTCAATAAGCTGTGTCTCCAATGTTTGTCTTAAACTAAATATATGCTAGGTAGTACAACTACTAGCTAAAATTCCCCTTTAGAACACTTTTTACCATCCACAAATGAGCCTAGCACATAAAATGCCTGAGATGTAAGTGAGAAAGGACATACAATACATGCTACTATAAGCAAAATGGCCAATAAAATTGTTGATCCCATTTCTACGTTCTAACTACATGATAAAGACTGTTTTTATACAACTGTGAAACTACCTTCAGTTTGACAAAGAAATTTGCAAGAGCACAGGTTGGCAGAAGACTCTGCAGTGTTACTATGGAGATTTGCATTTGTACAGTTTGACTTAAAAAGAGCCATTATCTTTGGAAAACACAATCTGTTGCTGAGAATCCCTAGCCATAACAAGAAAAGCAAATCTGAAAAATTCCCGATCTTTATTTAATTATCACATAATAAATGCATTAACACTTCAGGGTCTATATTGTTGATAAAATTAGCATAATAAAAATTTGTAGATAAGCATATACTAAATAAGTTCTTCTTATAATATTCTATGACCTTAAACTCAGAAAACAGAGCAAACCTTAGTCTGTGTGCTGACACACAGACTATAATATGTACAATAACCATGGAGAACCATCCTTTTTCTGCCTTTTACTTACAAATTAGTTTCAAAATGTAATACACCTCGCTGACATATTAGTAATGTACTTTTAAAGCTCTTTGAAACAGCTGAGCAAGAGGTGCTAAACAAGTGAAAACTACAATACAGAGTAAAATTTCACTCAACATTTGCTTTATATTACTTGTTACCAAGTCTCCGCTATATACACCAATATATTTTAGGCGATGAAATAATTCTATTTCATCATTTAGTCTTAAGCCCAGTTATTAGAACATAAATATTAACATTATTAACTCACTGATTATCATGTTAACAGAAAATTTCTATGCTCTGGGGCTGCATTAGGGTATCACCCCTTGCTTGAATATATTTATACTTTATCCATCCTTCAATCCATCTCTTTTTCTTCTGATACTTCTCTGTTAGGAGTTAAGCATCTGTTAACACTGTCACCTCTTTTAAGGGATTCCATAACTCACACTGACTGTTCTTTTATTTTCCATACTACCTTCACACTACAAACATAGCAACCTGATGTAGTCAATTCTCTCAGATTAATTTCTTACAACTCTTCTTTATCTTAATACTGCCTGAGATACTGCATTTCACATTTATGTCATATTTGTTACTTAGGTTTTTATGGGCTTAGACAAGGTCATTCCTAACAATCCTTTTAAACATGGTAGTTTACTTTCTACCCTGTCCCAAACCTCTCTGTGGGGGAATTTGGTCTAGGTCTTCTGTAATCTCTACGGAGCGTGAATATTACATGTCTGTCACTGGTTTAAGCGCATACTACTGATTGAACATGCCAAATCTTCAGTCTAGGTATAAATGCCATTCATATATGGTTCCATATTTTAAATTAACTACTTACTGTGCGTTTAGAACCTCTCAGTGAATACAGAACGTACAATATTGTCACTAAATGACCAAAAAAAAAAAAAATCTAGTAACTTATCTAGCAACTCTGTGAATTGATAGATTTCGTTAATTTAAATCTGGCAGTAGACTGTTAATAACTATTACCCAAGATCTGCTGACATCAGATAACAAAGCTTGTACATAAAGACATTTTGGCACAAGATCATTCAAAACAAAAAGTTATAAATAGTTTAAGGGTTAAAAACCATAAGATGTAGGCTAACTGTACAAAGAAGAGAGAAACTGTAGAGTAATAACTGAAACCTAGACAGTATAAAACGTTACCTGGTGGAAACTTGCCAGCTACATAATTCTGTTGACATATTACAGAAACAATTTATTTCATAGTTTACTTACTTCATTGCTTCTTGGTTAAATACTATCTAGTTATTTACAGCTCTCTATGGAGTCTCCCAGTAGAGTCTAGCAGATTTTCTAGGCCCCTATGTCTTATCACATAGCCTCCATTTCCAAAATCACTTCTTCACATATCCTGCCAATTGGCAGACTTATCCCACAAACGTCAAAAATTCTTGGCATCAACTTCTACCTAACAGAAATCTCTTCAGTAACAGGTCCACAGGCAGTATCTCAGCATGCTAAAAGCTCCCTTTACATACATTATTCATTTTCTATTTGGATATTGCTGTGTGCCATTATTCAGAAGACTGAATTTCAAGGCTGAACTTCAGTGGTCAGTAGGTCTCTACGAACCAATGGTTTACTCTTTCCTTATTTACACCAGTGTAAGTAAGTCAAGTGTAATACTAAGCAATGACATCACTCTGCAGCAAAGTCATTGCAGATGAAATCACATGCAAGTGTGTTAAGCATGCCAGAATGGAAAAAGATACTACGAGGTATCTTATGTTAGCTTCACTAGATTTAGAGGCAACAAAAAGGAAATGGATATAACATTTTGATTTAGCAGCAAACATACCAAAAATAAAACATCTTTATGTTAGATCTCATATATGCACTTGGCTCTTTCATTGTTCAAGTCCCCTGTACCATCTCTCTGTAAGCAGAGTTTTGGAAGTGTATCATTTTATGAAAAACTTAGCGCCAAAGTTTCTTTGCATTTGTAATAAAAACATACTTAAAAATAACTACATTTTATATATTTTTATTGTCAGCTCTTCATCTTATTTCAATTTTGGATGATCGCATTTTCTTTAGAACAGTTTACAACTTGAGGAAGTATTTCTAAAGAAAAAAAATTAGTACAACATCATCCTTTTTTTTGCAGGCTTCTTCAGATCCTCCTGTCGTCCATGTTTTCTCGGAGGAAAATGGTAGTACGCTGGATGATCTCATCACAGGGGTGATCTAAGAGAAAGAATGGTACAATGGTGCTTTAATATTTTTACAAAGCAATTAGGTAAAAGGATTGTGATTCTGTACTTTGCTTCATTTATCATGGAGCATTCTAAGATACAGCTACTATATAGTCATCATATCAAACGGGAAGAATTACAAGCCAAAGAAACGCATCATTACCCGCCTCAATTTATTCTTTCAGGCTGGAATCATCAATTTCTTTTTCTGACCCTTCTGTTATGCAATGCATTTCCTACCAGATAATAAGTATCTGCAAGACAGAAAAAGGAAAAAAGAACCCTAAATTGATTTGTAGCTCGTATCATTATCCAACCCCTTAAAAGAAAAGATAAACAGAGAAATTGAAATATAATGATAAAGTAAATTTAATTGAAAAATTAGGGAAAAAAAAATGATTCCAAGATACATGCACAAATTGTTAGTTCTGTGATCACAAACATAAATACGAGTGTAACTGACAAATAATTCATTCACTATAGCAAACTTACCACAGAAAGGCTTGTAGGACTTCTGTGGTGCAGTCATGACCAGTACCCTGTGTTCATCAGAAGTGAGCCGCCCTGAAGTCCCCCCTTTAGTTCTTCTGCTACACCCTGTTGTTCTCCCCATCTGCAGATGTATGCATACAGAACAATCCCTATATACAGAATAAGTACCAATTTATGGGGTTCTTTTTAATTAATCAATGACTGTTTCACAAAATGAGAAATGATCAAGCTAATGAGGGGTTTTTTGCTAAGAAAATAGAACTGAAAGTGGTTCGAAATTTCACTTAACACGTTGGTTCCCTTCCCTGCCTACAGGAAGGAGTCCTGAAGCTCAGTATCTTTCTCTCTTATTTTTTGAGGAAATGTCAATGCTACAAAATTTCTTTTACAGCAGAATAGCTTTCAAAATCAGTTGTTGGAAATTCACTCAATTACCAAAGCTTATCTGATAGTTAACAATTAGTTTGTAATGATTTATTCACAATAAACAATACTTTAAAAGTTAGAATTAAAGATAAGGTTTAACACATTGGGGTTTTGCTTATGCATTGCCTCTGAATTTCTTGGTGGTTTAAGTGCATTTTTAAAAAAAATAAAATAAGATTAAAAATTACAATTTATCTGAGTGATTTTTACCTTAAATTACTAACACTTCTCCAGCCTTACTCTTGATGTAGGTTTCCTGATACTTAGTTATATACGTTTGCAATAGTTGCACACAAAATGTTCTAGGCACACTGTTCAACCATTCATCAGCATGGTTAAGCTCAATTACCAACATCTAAATATAGATGTTTATATCCGTATTTGGTTGCTAGCTGTTATTTACTTTTACCCATCTAAATTTTAAAAGTTTACTTTATCTACAGATACCAGCTGAAGAAAAAGCAGGCTCCGTACTTCTAATATTAGATTCACTCTACAGCTCATGAAATATGGATCGAGGTGACAGTAGACCAGAACTTTCAAGCTTTAGTGAGAAGAGACACTGCCCCAGCGTAAGGACTAAACAACAGAGGAAGAACAACTCATACACAACAGCAATAAATGGAGAGAGTAGGCAAATTATTTTCCTGGTAACACAACTTATACAAATAACCTCACAGGCTTCTCTTCTATTCAAAGTCCTATGACCCTTCAGAATCAGAGAAATTCAAATCTGAACCAAATTATCTGAATATTCTCATGGCTGGAAGGTGGGATATTTATAAAGTACAACTTTCTGAGGTTTAGTTGTAATTTTTAAATATAGGTACTTAGAACCAAAACATTTATATGAACATTTTCCTTCCATCAGTGGAACATACTGCAGATGTCTATCACTTCCTTTCCACACATGTCCAGAAGTGACTCTAATACTGTCAGCACTAAGATACGAAGTCTCTTGCTCAGAATTAAGATCTATCTGAACTAAAGAACGTCTTTGTCTTCCTCTTGGAACTCAGTTTAATAAGGATGTTCCGAGCGTATTCTGCCCACTCCTTCCATTCTTGAGCAACTAAAACACACGTATATTGATTACCTCCACTAAGGCTGAAAATCATGTTTCCCTTCTGAAAGCACTCTAGAATGATGGATAGCATATTGCACATCTTCTGTTGAATGCTCTTCTTTGAGCAGAAGTAAGTCCAGATTCACTGGAATACACAGAAGGCATACAAATCTCTACAGCTAGCAAGGTGACTCAATTTCAGCCCTTGCTCTAAGGCTGTTTACTATATCATCATCACTGCCGTCATGGTTTGGCCTCAGCCGGCAACAAAGAACCACGCGGCCGCTCGCTCAACCCACACGGCAGTGGGGGAAAATCGGAAGAAGGAGGCAAAACTCGTGAGTTGAGATAAAGTCAGTTTAACACAACAGCAAAGGAAAGAGGAAAACAACAACAATAACAGTGATGGAGGAATGTACACACAGGGTTACTGCACCAGCGCTCCCCGACCTGACCCGGGCAGCCCCAGCCAGCTCCCAAGCCAAGACCTCCTCCCCCTCCCCCGGCCAGCTCCCCCCTATGGACTGGGCATGGTGTCAGGTGGTATAGAATACCTGTGTCTTGTGCCAGAAAATTAACCCTATCCACACCGGAACCAGGACAACTGCCAACAACCCTCTTCTGTATTTTAGAAGAAAATGCAAATGCTGTTCACTGTTTAGAAGCTTGCATGTACCTGTCTTCCAAGAGAGGCATCAAATTATGAAGTGGACAATGACTCAGGCTTGGATAAAGGGCAATCATTTTAATATTAAACATCATTGGAAAAAGTGCCTTCCTACATAAATATTACTCTTTCTCATTTTCTTAGGGACTGAATTCATTATATCATTAGGAAAACACTGGCACACACACACAAAAATCCTATTAGATTATTGCTAATCCAGCATTCAAATATTCCTCTGGGAAATATGACGTTCCCATGAATGCAGAACTTCTGTCAAGCTGTTGGAAAGCTAGTGAGTTTTCACTCCAGTAATTCTGGAAAATCCTGAGCTGCTGTGTAACCAGCATTTACCATTTTAGTAGAGCTTTGAGGACTAAAAATCTAGTGGGGTATACTGAGCTCCCACAAAGACAACTCTCCCTTCTGTTTTTGCAGATGGTAGGAGATTTGCACATTATTATTTGCACAAATGCTATACTTTCACATGAATACATATAAAGCTCACTGGGCTTCAAAGGTCCAGGCCCTGAACACATCTTGTGTTGTCTATATTTTCTAAAATTAATTTCTTAAATTTTACTCAGTGTCCCTGCAAGACCAACTGTAAAGAAATTAAAGATCATATCCTATTAAGTTCCAAACATTGTGAAATACCAGCAAAGCCTGTTCAAAGAAGCCAAGCAAAATCTGGAACAAGTACATCTCTCTTCTACTTCTCAGACCACTGCACTGGTAATATTACATGAAAACAAAGAGTCTTGAACGTTCTAAGTTACGAAATTAAATTTTTGCAAGACTTTGTTAAGTAAAATCCTAAAAAGAACAGCATCATTCAAAGGGTTTTCCTTCATCAGAAAGCACTGCTGTGTTTTTAATGCAAGTAATTTCCAACAGAAAACATTTAACAGAAAGCAGTCTGGGCAGTGCTCAGATTACAAGTGAAATGTATTTTATACTTTAGCTTTTGCATTACCGTAACACTACATTCTCTCATCTAATTAGATTTTTCCAAAACCTCTGGAAAATGAACTTTCCACATGCTCTGGATGTTTGTTTATTGACTAAACATGGTGTGCACGACCTAAACAATGTATTGTAGTAACAGGATTTTATGAAAGAGCAATACTACAGCCTAATGGTTCTCTAAAACCATCACATTATCTCTAGCATAATATGTGTCTTACACATATTAAAGACCATAACTTTTATAGTTTCGATCTTTATATTTCTCTCTCAAAAACAAAATAAAAACCAGCTCCTACTTTAATAAACAGGCCCTTAAAAGCTTTGTGACATTTGTAATTTAATCAAAGTGTAAATTACTGTTACATTTTGAATTTTATTCTGAAAAGTTACATAATTATTCTCCAGTATTTATGTGGCTATTTCAGAAAAATTCCCAGATTTCTAACTCATGATGTTTTAATTTCACAGACCTGACTTGATAGCACTCAGTTATGACCTGCTTACATCATACAAAGTGTGAGATGCCTCAGTCAGTGGATGACTGATTTTCTTTCCTTAATAGATTATCTCCAACTTTCAATAACTTCATCTGCAATTCTGAATGCTTAGCATTTACAGAATTCTTTGGATCAGAAGTATGATAAACCAGAAAAATAGAAACAAATAAGCAAACACTTGCAAAAGCTCTGCCTGAAATAACTGGGCCAGCAACAAGGAGAAACACAGCAGCAGATCCAGCAAGAAACATCAGACCTGAAGTCACATATAACCCCTTTAATCTTTAATACCATTATTTCTTTTCTTATTGCGCTTCATTCAATACACATTCTTCCAGTTTCTAGAGCAAATGACACAGAATTTCTGCCAAAAAAACCCACTGATTGACTACCTGACCCCAGTATGGCACAACTGAGCGCTACTTTGTTTACATTAAGAATTTTGTCTTCTATATAAACAGTATATAAGTATATATGTAAGGACAAAGACATTAGAAGTTCTACAGAAAACCAGTTTCTATGCTTCATAATTTCTGAGTACCTGGCTGTTCTCTTATAC
>VFFE01007181.1:1817304-1834671 GCA_008921705.1 Burhinus oedicnemus
TTCAGATTGGGCATTAGGAAAAGGTTCTTCACTGAGAGGGTGGTCAGTCACCGGAACAGGCTCCCCAAGGAAGGGGTCATGGCTTAGTGTTAGGTAATCCTGCGAGGAGCAGGGAGTTGGACTCGATGATCCTTATGGGTCCCTTCCAACTGGAGAAATTCTATAATTCTCTGAAAATTCCTTGATTAAATTAAAAATATAACTGAAAATTCTTTGAAAATTCTTTAGTACACGTTTCACATATAGTGAGTACCTTCACTTCGAAGTTCTTGTCAAATTTTGTTTTCCTTCAACATCTAGCACACCGTAAATATTTGAGCAAAAGCACAAAAGCAACTTTTCTCTCTCGGAAGAAGAGAATAGAGACCAAAAAAAAAAAAAAATCCAGCATCAATTCTCCAAAATATCTTCAGTACAACTTATTTAGCTCTCCAAAGCTATTTGTTACGTTTCCCTATTATGCTAAAGTCAGCATAGTCTAGGAGTCAGTGAAGAGGTTTGTATTTTCCACATGCCACTCTCCAAGGTGCAGTACAAAACTTTTCTCAGTTACCTTCAGATCCTTTTTCTCATTGTTAAGCAATAGTACCTAAACAGACGGTCCACAAAAAAAATTTAAAAAAAATCATAGCCTGCACTGTTACAGCCCACGTGTTACAAAACTAGAGTTTAAAACCATCCTTTTCTTCGGTGCTATTTTATCATAACACTTGAAACATGCTGGACAGACTGTCTTCCATTAAAAAGTCATAGTATTACTTGCTCATTTAAAAACAAACAAAAAAATCCAGCAAACAACAAAAAAATAAAAACAAAAAAAACCCACAAACAAACAAACAAAACCCCAAACCATCTACAACTTCATTTCTCAGTGCATTAAATTTGACAAGATTAACAGATTCATATATAAGCACACTAATTTTTTGCTTGCCTGTTATGGTTTAATGGCATTTAAAACAGCTTTTGAAGGGTGTTTTCAAGGCAAAACAATATATTCCTTCCAGTTATTACCTATAGTGCTGGCAATTATGAAAAATTAATGACACCTCATTATTTTCCCTCCTTCCCCAAGGTCAATCATTAACTCAGTTTCTTTTCAAGAGATTCCAAGCCAGTCCCTGAAAATCCAAAAGAGCTTTGCTCTTTACAGGTCTATTTCCTCCTTTTTTATCTTGCTGTTTTCCAGGTTAGGTGAGACTCTGCCTCTGAGTATGACAAGATCTAAAATTAGGAACTTGCTAGCATAGAGAAATACAAAATATCTCATACTTACTATTTTACACTGTAATTAGTAATGTGCAATTCTGTCATCACAGTGAAACAGTCCCATTTCAGATTACTTTGTTCAGGTACCGGAGTGCATAAATCCATTCTTTTAATACCACTGATTTAATACAGGTGAGAACATAATGAAAACTTTTAAAGATATTTCCTTTTCCTAGCAAGGTTTTGATAGATTATTCACTCAAGAAAGCATTGGAAAAAATATTTTCTTAAGTATATCTCCACAGCTGCAAGGTGTTCTATGAGAGAACATGCACAGCTTCACCATGCTATGTATATATATACACACGTATTGTCTGTTCTTCACCATAAGTGTCAATTTTTGAATTTATTTTTATTTTACGCCAAGAATCAGGATGTGTAGTGCTTCAGATCTTGAAGGGTGGAAGGAACACTTTAGACATCTAGAGTTCTGAAGACATGCAGAAGGCAGAATTAGTGCAAAATATAGACAGTCTTATCTTTCATTTTATTTCTGAATACAAAATAGGTACCCTGTAGAGAAAAAAACCCTCTAAGTTCCTACATTAAAAAAAAGAAAAACCAAAACCCCCAATTTCTTCTATCTGCCATTCATATAAATTTTACTGTGTCACTAAAGAAAAATTACTTTTGCATTTGTAAACAAACATGGAAAAGCACGTGACAGGTGTGGATATTATAATTTTCTCAGAATTACTGGAAAGAACCTTTATGGATAGGGTAAATCAGAGTTTGAATTTACATTGCAGAAAAAAAATGAAATTATTGTCTAAAATACCTTTAAAAGAACATTTGGTTGTCTTCAGATTCCGTCTTTTTTCTATGGCATTTAACATAGAAACATTTAACATTTAACATTTTCCTATCGTGCAAGAGAACTAATACAAATTCCAAAGCATTTTTACAGATCCATTAATACCACAAATATCACATTATGTAAAATGCTACATGTGGTATATTATTTATATTTAATTTTTTACAATATTAGTTAGTATTTGATAACAACTCCTATTCAGTTGCAAAGCTACTGTGAAGGACTACATACTTAACATTAAGCGTCAAGAACACAGCATCACACAGAATCACAGAACTATCCAGACAATATTTTTGTATCAGAAAATCCTCTGACACAAAAAGAATATAAATATTTTAGCCATAATTGCATTTGCTTCAATAGTGGATGTTCCACATAAAATAAACCAGATTTTTCTTATTTTTCAGATTTTAATTGGTTAACTAAAAGGCAAGCGTGTTCCTTCAGTACACTGATGAGCAGAAATTCTACCAATAATAATTTTCTGCTACTATTCTAAAAATTGCAAAGCACCTTAGAACTATTATACCAACTTGAAAATCAAATTACTAATTGTCATAAAATTGTAGTGGTTACACATACCAACATGATAGCACTTCACAGATAAAATCTACTCATATCCTACTGTAGAGGAGAAACGTGAGGGAACCCTAATGCTGCTTTAAACTGCATTACTTTAAGGCTCACACAAATATACTTCTGACAACAACCGAAAGTTAAAATGGATACATATGCACAAGTTATTAAAGGTGGTTCTGAAACTAAATGTAAATGAACATAAAATGAAAATACCCAGACCTCTATGTCCGTGTTCCATATAACAGGTGAGTTAAAAATCTGCAGTTAATTAATGCATACGATGACTGCAACAAGTGTATTACCAGACTTCCCACTTCACTTCAGAATGACATTTCTGAAGCTTGAATCAAGATTCTTCCTCTGTGGATGAAGTCTATGAAATAAGCCAAAAACATCAAGGGCTGCACAAAAAACAGTCTTCTTACATTAGAAAAGGTTTATTTAACAGACTTGTGAAATAACTTATCTCTGTCATTATTTAAATTTATTAGTGAAAATGTGTCTCACTTATAACCTAGTATCTGTCAGTCTTCATCCTATTAGCTATTGCTGAGTTACAGCTTAAGGATAACAGAAACCTTTGCAATTGTAAAGTGTGCAGAAAAGCAAACATTATGCAAAGTATTATATACAACAAATACACAAATTTAATGTGTAGTAGATTTTGCATTTAATTTGATGATGATTATTTAAAATTACAGTGACAGAAACATGAATGTACAGAAATATTGACAATAGGAAAGGGAAGCTTTATATTTTCATGAGCTGAACACTGACAGAGAAACAAATTAATTGTCTTTGCTGAAAGATGTGAATTGTCAACCCCAAACATATCTGGGTGCATTTCTGAAATTTAAGGTAGAACATTTCAGGTCTAGAGGAAAGAATGAAAAGAAAAAAGGAATTATTAACAGCCCTGTAGAAATTGACTTCAAAAAGACATTCAAACCCCTGTTCTGTACGTTACATTCATTTTGTTGGTGCTGTTCACATTTGTATAAATAATTTTGTATAAATAGTTACGTAGCCATCATTCCCAAGTAACTGCTTTTTGGACTGAGGGTTGGGAAATAACTCAAGTCCAAGGTATGTAGCCAGACAGGTGTGACAGCCAGCCAAACAAACAAGGTTACGCGTGCTTTATACACCTGTAACAGAGTTATAACAGCTGCTACTAATTCTGCACATGCATTCTAGCTACACTTACAGTATAAAAGATGGAAGAACAAGGCATGACTTATTGCCATTCTTTTTATGCTCTGAGTATAGATGACAGTGGAAGTGATAAGGGGGAGGAGGGGGAGGGAAGGCGCGGGCAGAAGTAGGATACATAAAGGGTCAAAGCATCTCAAAGAAATCCAGAGGACAGACAAGCTGGTAAACTTTCCTTTTTTCAGTTGTTTGTCCTTGTGAGTGTTTCCCTGTAAGTGAACCCCAAGCAGCATGTAACACTTTTGGAAAGAAAAGTTCTGAACACATTCAGAGCCAGATAATTCATAGCAAAGTCTTATTCAGAGAGACAGTCAGATTTTTTTAGTCTCTCAACAGAACTAACAGTTTAAGGAAGCAGGGCTTCAACCTTCAAATAACAAGGCTCTTCTGATATCTAAGAAGTGTCATATAATTTCTTCACTATTTGAATGCCTCTCAGAAGGACCACCAGTTAGCATATAACCTGATTAAATGCGGAATTCTGAAACTACTTGGGCAAAAGTTTTGAGTATGGCTTCATCAAGATCACCTCATGATGAAATGTAGTAGAGTACCAAAGTGGGACAAAACAGTTTCACAGAAATGTCTCAAATTGTTTCACCCTGATACTGGCTGATACAGTTATTGCTGAAGTAATTCCACTTTTGAAGTGAAGTGGAAAAGAGATGGGAGACAAAAGACTTCAATATATTACAGCTGGAATATAAAACTCAGATCTGCAAAAGGAGGGGTGTTCATGTGGAAAAAGAATTCTTGCAGCTCTTTCATAAATCTAACTGTGAGTCACTGCAACCTTAAGGTGCAGCAGTCTAGTGAAGGACTAGAAACACTAATGACTGCCAAGTTTACAATACATAGTTTTTACCTGGAGGGGATACAGTCAAATAAATTCAGCTGTCACAATGGCAAATGTAATTATTCAAATCATGTACAAAACCTTTTCCAATCTGACATAACAAGCTTTCTTCATAAATTCCTTCAAGCTCTTACAATTGTCTAAGTTAGACTTTTCTATAGTAAATATCTATCCAAAAAGCATGCTACTAAACATGAGGAGAGAAGACAGGTGTCAAATGGATCTCTTCTGCAGAGACAAGAAATCTGATTTAAGAGATTACTGAACATTGCCTTTATAGCCAGCTGAAACAGCTGTGGAAATCCAAAGGACATGTCAATGCAGGAGATGCTAGCAGAACTGCTGCTTTGGCCACAATAATTGCAATGATAGGAATGCAGGTATTAGTTAACCTGATCACTGACACAGAAAACAATCCCTTAGAGATCTCTGACCAACCACAAACCCAAGAACTCTTTGATATTCTTATTTGCAATGAATCCACAGATGGCTAATGCCCACAACTGGGAAACTACATCGAGTTAGTTCTTTCACTTCTCTTCCTTGGAGAGTTTCTGCTAAGACTGTCAGCATGTTTTAAGTAACTGGTAAGCAGTTCACAAATACCACAACATGATGATGCACATACCAGTTCCAAACCCTGCTTGCTAGCATTTGTAATTACACAGCCTACACCTTCCCTTATTTATGGAATTTATCACTGTCACACTGCCCAATGATTCTAGCAGGAAGAGATTGTAGGAAATACTCAAATACATTTTACATTAGTTAAAGCTCCACAATGTTAAATTGAATCAAAGATTCCTGTGAGGCTCAACCACCGTAAATTCACACACTGGCAATATCCAGCTTACTAATAATGTATTCATAATTTGTTTCCAAAGGACTAAAAGGAAAGAAAGTTTTTATATAAGTTCCTAACTCCGTATTTTTTCCATCAGACACCAAAAACACCCAGGTTTTCTGTAGATTTAAACCACTATTTTTAGACTTTGCTGGAATACAAATCGTTCAGAAAAAAATGGCTAATAAAGTAAAGAACAAGTTTGCATGTGGCACCAGCCTTCCAACTGCACGTGACAGAGACAAGAAACCCGTCCTGCTGAAGGGCTCAGTGGAAACAAATGGTCAAAGTAGCCCTGATTTGGAACCCTTCCAGCAGCTCTGTCTTACCATCCAGAAGTCCTCTATTGTTTTGATAAAGTCTATCATCTGAGTTGGTGTTAAAATGAACTTTTTTTTTTTTTGAGATAAGAAAAATGCACAAGACGGAGTATGTTTATCTGTTCCCAATCTCTTGGTAAGTTTTCTTTTTTTCTGGCCAATCATCCTGTGCCTTAATGATGCAGATGGGATGTAAGCACTGCCAAGACCTCTGTAAATGCTCACAATACTGTTGAGAGGCTGAAGGGTAACATTATATTGATAATGCTTTTTGAGATTTGTTATCAGCAGAAAATCTTTTGTCTGCCAGATGTACTCCGATGTGAAAATATGCCTTTTTCAAGTTGAGAGCTGAAAATTACTCTCTCCAAGCAAGTCAGAATAATTGAGAACCAATGATTGTTCTGACTCTGAAACGTGCAGGTGTTCAGTCCATCAGTGCTCTAAAGCAGACCAACTTTTTTGTTGGGAATAACAATGCATCTGCAATAAAAATCCTTCCTCCTGTGCTACGATGGTACACTTTTAAACAGAATGTAGATTCTACTTCCTTTGTGACAAAGCCCTCCTGAGAGAGCTCTACAAAAGGAAAAAGTTATTTGTGGCACGTATGTGTAACTGCACTACAAAATTAGAAAAAAATCTCCAACACAAGTTTGTTCACCATTATGTTATTTGTTCAAGCTACAAAACCTCCACAGGCATCTTCTATGTGAGGCAAAAAAAAAAAAAAAAAAAGAAGAAGAATGAAAGCTACATCTTAGGGAATTATCAGTATGGTAACTCCCTAGGATACTGTAATCCTTCATCAAAACAGATGTTTAATAGATGGCAGCAAAGGCAACAACTGAGCAGGCAGTACATTGGGTATTCTCATCTATCTGACACTTCCACAATCACTTGTAAAAATGTAAACAGTAAGAAGTTTAATTACTCATATTTAGGACAGGTAAATTAATCAGGAATGACATAGCCTATGAGTCTTACGATGTAGAAGAATAACATGTTTTCTCACTGAAAACATTGTTCTTTTGGATGGTAGCTTCTTCACCATAAACATAGGATGCTGGAGCCATGTGAATGCCCTGTGTCTCATAGGCCCCTTAAGCTGTGAGATGCAGTGGCTCTATTCAGTGCTGCCTGAACTCAAGATCTTGCTAAAAACTTGCTACAATTTGAAATAACCATAACTGATTCCCTAATATGCTATCATAGTTTGCCTGTACATTTGACAAGTTCATAATAATTAAATTGTATTTTACTATAAAGGATGTTTAAATTATAATTGTCAGACATTTAACAGTAAACTTTTCTTTCAAAAAGATGCAATTGCACCCCCCAGTCATCTTTTCAATACTGCGGTAAACTGTTGCTTTACCACCTTGCTCACCATAGATTGAAAAGAAGAAAGAAGAAAAAGAAATAAAAAAAGTTTGAAGCAACCCCTATTCCTATTGCTCCAGTGTTCTAGGTATACTGACATAAGAAACAAAGATGTATATACATCGAACAAAATTTTGTCACATAATTTGAAACTAGTTTGTTTGGGATTTTATGTTATTTACTTTCCTGGTTTTTAGATGAGGTCTAGTTTTAACCACATTACACAATAGAGCCTCCCTGTACTAAACACAAAGTAAAGCACTGGAAATGATAAAGAGTAAAGAGATGTGTTTAGAAACACCCAGGCTTTCTCGATGTGTAGCAGTTAGGCCAAAGAAATCTTGATGGTGCAAGGGTACAAGTAAAATTCTGATTCATGTCTTTTCTCTGCTTTTCTCCCCACTCTGTTACACCCCCTTCCCCCCCCCCCCCAATCGTCACTAGTTGCTCAACATGTTCTGTCCCTCAGGTTCCAAATTCTTTTAATGTCTTGCATATATTCTATGCTATTAGTTTCATGTTGTTTAAAAGTCTTATGTATTTTGACTAGATTACAAATTTTAAAACTAAAAAAAAATTATGAAGGCTTCTATACGAGAGTCTTCATTTGAACTTTTTTTACATTTTTTAGTAGAAACGATGCACCTTTTTTGCTATTTTGAATAAATCCCAGCTATTTCTTCTCAAGGAACACAATAATTTAAGTATTATCTACTACACAAAGACAATAAAGGAACAAAGAATATCTCATCCAGGTGAGAAATTAAATTTTGATTAGAAGATTTAGATTTACAATTCCTAGTAGAGTTAATAAGAAATTAGCTTTTTCAAAATCTTGTTGCATCTTACTACTTAATTTTATTATATTTATATAGCCTTCCCATCTAATGTCAGGTACTTCATTTTACATAATGAAGTAATTATAGGAAGTATTTCATATATTCCTGAAGGTTATACCTATATATTGGCTTTCATGTCGGAGGATTCAAAACGCATCACGAACTGTGTGATGCGAAGGCAGCTATCTATGTGTTGCCTTTGGCTTCTTCAGTATGATTATACATTACCATGCCATTACAAAGGCAAGAAACCCTTCTGAGTAAGCTAAGTAGTACAAGCCTATCTTGAAATGCAGCAGGGCATGTCAGCATGACTTGATATATTCTCCACCATCCATGACCCAGTCACACAGTGTCAGTGTAGACGTGTGTTTCAGCAGCTGGGATATGACAGCACATATCATGGTGAAACTCCAGTCCATTCAAAAGATGAAGATGACATCTTAGTTTGCTCTTTTACTTTTGTAAATTAAATTAACAAACTTTGACTAGTACATTGGGAACTGAATCCCACTAATACCTTCAGACTAAATTCCTGATCTCACTTTTTCTGTAGAGACCTGCACTATACTTTTTAGCCTTGCTTTGATTTTTAGATGCAGCTATTCTAAACTGCATTCAGTTTACAGACTACTATAAAATCTCTGTGAAATTGTCCTTCCATCGACTTAAACTGAAGGTAGACCTCCTCTTAATTCTGTTACTGTAAAATGAGCAATGGAAAATAAACAGAGTGCGATCATCTGTGAAAACCAGAATTAAAACCAATCCTCATTCAAGAGTGCCATCTGCTGATCAAAACAACCCTACAGCCTTTACATGAAGGACATGAACCTATCAAGTTACCGACCGATTTTTAGGAATTATTTAGGCGCCCTACTGCCCCCCCCACCCCCTACCCCTTTTTTTTTTTATTTTTAGGAGGAGATATTACATTTGAAACTGTAGAATGACAAAGTTTCTCACCTCTAACAGGCTACTCTTGCTGAAGATTATAGTATCTCATTTCAGGGCCACAGCAAGTCATAGGACTTTCTTAAGTGACAAGCATAACTTGAATTTCTTTGAGCTCCAATGCTGAATGAATTTTATATAGCTGGAAGTCTATATCTTCATAAACCTCACTGTGCATATCCATGAAAATGAAGAAGTCTGCAGAATTCTAACTATTCCAGACAAAAAAAGCAAGGTGTATGTAAATAGAGAAGTGGTGTTTGAGAATGGTGCTGGGTATTAAGGGAAGATGCAGCACTGATAATAAAGTACACTACTAACTTTCCTCAGTTCTCACTACAAATCTCCACGTGTGGGGATTGGTTTGTCACATAAGGAGAGGAGAGATTAGATCTTCAATTAACATTGTTCCCTATGCTATCTGATTTTATACAATGTTCACTGGGACTATTCATCCAAGCATGTGCACAGTTGTAAGTGAGGTTTTAATGAGATAAGGCCTAGTGTGTTCCCATTGTAATTCAAAATGCCAACTATTCAGGAGACACTTTTTCATATCTTTGTTTTTAAACAAACTATACAGTTAGATTCTGATCAACAGTTTACACGAGCATCTTGAAAGAAAGGTATGATCACAGAATTGGAAGGTAACAGAAAAAGTGAACCATAAAGTACTCTCTAATTAGCGAGTTATATGACAGTAGACTATAAACAAATTGCTAACTTAAAAAGGAAAGAACTTTGAAAAAGCAAGTAAATCAGACAAAAATATGCTCTACTCTTGCACTATCATGTGGCTTTTTTTTTTTTTAAATAATCTCCACTCCTTGACAAAAGGATATATGAAAATAGAATACGCTAAGTTTTTCCATGCCTCCACTTTTCATAGCACAGTTCCTCTAGGAAAACGTAAAAAGTTTCACACAACCTTTCTTTTAATGTGAATAATGCTGCAAAAGAATAGCATAATCATTATAGCTGTGTAGTAATTGCTAATCGAAATTTTAACATGTACTGCTTACATAACATGCCATTAGTTATTTGTTCATTTAACATGATAAAAATGACTAAAACCTCTCCTACATTAATCTGATCTATGAACTTGCAAAACTGAACCATGCTTTGGAAGCATGGCAGAAACAATGCATCTTTTCTTTTTTGTTGGCACAAACATACTTCTTTTTTGAAGTATGGTGCTTCACCTCCCCCATAAGTAGGATATATTGTCAATCACTGGTGAAGAAGCATCAAGTACCATACTTTAAAGACAGTCACAACCAAACCATTTGAACGATACTTTGACTTATTCTGCATATAACTACCACATAAAATGCATTACTTGATTACCAAACAATTGTTTCTTGTGAAAAACAATCCTGCAGAACAGACTAGTTCTTACAGGTTATATACCTCTGCAATTAAGGAATTTCACTTGGAAGAAGAGAAACCTGAACTCAATTAAGCTTTAATCTTACAATATCATCTGAAAATTATCAAGAGTCACAAAAAGTTATGTGCCAAATAAGGGCTCAAGTTAATAACACCTTTTTTCCCCCAATACCTTCAGATATACAGTAAACAATATACTATTTCTTGTTCAGCATCTGAAGACCACTGCTTTAGTTAATCAAGTTAATAAGCTTTCACTTAAAATGGATGATAGAATAATTTTTCAGACTGATTTTCCTTCTGGGGTGTTATAAGACAATATATCTGAATAAAAAGGCTGGTTCAGGTTTGAGGTCCACCTCATAAGCACTCTTCCAATGCCTTATGCCTGCTGGCTGAGGGTCAGTAATTTTAAATTGCAGTAAATGCACTCAACATGACTGTTACTCTAATGCTTGCTTAGTAGTATGGTCTTAAATTCTTTTTAAAGTTTTTAAGTAGGAAAACAGTATCTGCTATAAGAGACCATATCATTAACCAATAATATCTTACATCATGACTTAAACATTGCCCAATGGCTATTGCCCCAAGGAAGCTGAATAAAAAACCCCAGTAGATTCAGTCAGTTGTACCTCAATGTGAAATGCAGGTAGGAGTCACATTATTTGCGTGTGTCCAGTGTAAGCAGAAGATAAGAGGGATGTGGTTTAATTAAGTTTATTGATTTGAGAAGTATGAACAATAATTCAGCACATGAGTAAGAACCCACTTGACTGAAGCCTTAACTCTTTGCCCTCATCCTGAAAACACTTTTTTTTTTTTAAATATATAGAGAATAGCCTAGAACCTACATTACTGCTATGTAATCAGGTCTACATTTCTTTTAGTAGAAAATAGGCCACCATGATCTTACAAGACTATGAAAGACAGTAAATAATAGATGGAAAATAGAAAGCAATGGCATTTCAGAATATTAGATCTTCCCCTCAAGAAATAGCTCGTAATGCAACAGAAACTTATCAAATGTTAAGGATGTACACTCTTGCCCACACCTGGAATTGAACTGATCCCCCTGAATTTTCAAAATACACAAAATACTGACTGGTTTACACTAGGCAGAACTGGTAATCTGATAAACTCTCCAGGTCTGGCTGGACTGAAACAGGGTGCTTGCAAGGAGCAGTGCTTGTACTAGAAATCTCACATCTAATGGCAACTCTTCCACCCCAAGCACTCAGCTGATCTTAAACTAAGAACTGAAAACCCTCTTACCTAGGGCTTATTCTTCACACAACTATCAGCACTACCCTTTTGCTAGGCCTTTTCATCTCCCGCTGTCTCCTCCTTAAGGTGATTTGACCATAGTTGCTTACAGCAGTTTCTAGTAGCTCATGTTTTAAACAAAACCTGTTTAACGCATTAGCACGTTAAAATACAGTCTTCTATTTTAAATTCAAATCTTTGAAAAAAGACACTGCTTTTTCAACTACTGCAGTTCATTTGCATAGCAGACTGAAATGAGTAACAGCGATCAGGGAATGTACATGGAACTCACGCAGATCCTTCCTCCTGCTTCATCTGAGACCTGGGAAGTTTGCTGACTTACCTTTTGCTTCATTTTCCTCACCTATAGAAGAGGAGTATTACACTAAGAAAGACACTGAGAGATCACTTGTTAAAAATAAACTGTGAGACATGCAAAAATTATTGGCAACAACACATATCAGTGGACAGATCGATACTTTTGTTATATTTAGAGTGCTGAAGACACATTCATGCTCCTCTGTGAAGTATTTCCTTCATTTTGAGTTGACTGATCCCAGTGAGATGCAAGAGGTAATCATTATTTATGATGAGCTATGTATAGAATAAAACTACATCTTAAATAATCTGGTGCTTTTTTTGGTTTCTGTGTTGTTTTTTTTAATCTTCACTGATGTGTCTTTTCCCCCTTTTATTTATTTTCATTATATTTTATATGAACATAGCACCACTGATTTTAACTTTTTTTTTTTATAAGAGGCTTTAAGAAGGTAGAAATATGACTTCTCCCTGAATGGATCAAGTGATTAGGAAACACGGCTTCTATCAGACACCACTGTCTAAGCCTTACGTTGTGCAGAGCAACTAAGGAGCTGCATAATCACTCTCAGTCTAGTTCCATTTCAGTAGGAGTGGCAAATATCCATATTCTCTCTGACCAGTTAGGTTTTTTTCCCCTAATGACTGTTTGAAGAAAAGTCTTAGCTGTGGATTATCCAATGAGAATAGAATTACTAAGTGAAAATAATTCTAAAATAAAGGTTGAAAATAGCACATAATATGACCAAATGACTTTCAAATGCACTTCTAAGCATAATAAACTGTGCTATGAGCATAAATTCTGTGGGATTTATGATCTGTATCTTGTATCTCCTCAGGCCAATAAGGTTCCTCAACAACTCTGGGCAATTTATTCCATGGCTTAACTACTCTCTGGGTACATCTTCTTGCACTTAGGAGAGAGTCTAAAGCAGAAAGCTATACACGGGAATTCAAGGGTAACCAACATCCCTCTTCCCTGCAAATTCAGCTCCGATTTGTTCTGTGAAAATACATCAACATGTCAGAGCTGAGAGTCACATCCATAAGCTATTGTCATTCATATGAAGGAGGACAAGAAGATGAAGCTAGAGAAAATTAATTACATTACACAGTAATGAAGTTATTGCCACAGAGATGAGTAGCAGCATGTTTACAGAACACAGACTTTAAAAGACAACAGAGAGAAGATGAAAGGAAGCAAAACCTCTGACAGAAACCAAAATTGATAATTTTTCTCTGTTTCGTTATTGGCTAGTCTCTAAAATGTTTACATGCAGCCTGAAAGTTGTAAACATGTGAACTGAGAAAACAGCCCTGCAAAGACAGTATTTCTACATGTGGGGACAATATTAGTTTTACAGCAATTCAAGACAGTGCCCGATTACCTTCTAAAGGATGTACTTTCCAGGAATGCTTGCAGGATCAACACTTACCACCTTCGCATATTGAAAGATATAGAACACCCAGCTTATTCATGAATCTCTGATTTTTCTCTCTCTTCCTAAAATAATTTCTTTAGCTGCTACTGTGAGATGTCAGTTTGAAACTGACAGTTTTCTCATATTCTAGATTCCAAACTACTGGTGATGTCATGGAGAGTAATGCTGTCTTTAAAGAAACTGATTTCTAAATGAACAAAGCTTTCTTGTCCTTCATGTGGACTTATAAAAACTATTGCAACCAAGTACCCTGGCAAGAATATCACAGGGGATAACAAAATCTGAATGGACTATGTTAGAAGTAATAACCATTCTCAAGAGCATAATCAGATTCTGTCTACCTTCTCATGTCTGGAGTGACTGCCAACACTGCAAAGTCCTTCTGTATACTTATGGGGTCACCTTAAAAACACATATGACTATTGATATTTTGATAGAAAGTAATTGTCTTTATAGCAACTGATTAGATTAATATTTTGAGCTGAGCCAGGAGAAATAAAAGGAAAGAGGCACTAATGAACCTAATAAAGAGGTTCAGTCTAGAATGGTTGTTAATCTATATAACTAACTTCAGGGAAGAAACGTTTGGTGTCAATAAAGCATTTCCTTAGTAAATTACTACTGGCTCCAGTGTAAGACATTTACAGTAAACACCAAAAGTCTGCAAGGCATCTGTTCTATTCACAGTGGAAGAAGGAACTTTGCTCCATTAATAACTTTAAAAACATGCAATAACTAATTCGTGATGGCAGTTCAAATCCTATCAGCAGCCTTCATTATTTGACCAAGCTGAGTTCAAAGATAGAGCAAGTTTTAAAAAACCATTGAAAGTTTAAAAGTACACTTTAAATTATAATAAAGAAGCTGTGTTCTTCTTCTTTCTACTAAATTTAAAAAAGCTGTAGCTTTAAACCATGTGCAACAACATTATTTCAAGAATGCATGCAAGATAAGAGTTAAAATATGTATATAAAATCCTGTATGACCTCAGATTCTGTTGTAGTGCAATTGTATGTTATATAGAGAGGGCATGTGTAATATACGTGTACGTATATATAATAAAATACTTGCTGGAATTTTAACATTTCACTTTACTAGAGATTTAGTGGGACTTTGCCTAAGGCAAGTTTTTAATAGCAATAATAAAAAAATACTTAATGGTACTTAGGGTAAATAATGTGTGGTCACTATGTTTAAAAAAAGTAATACCAAACATGTGTGCTAGATTTCCACATGATAAAATCCCCACGTTACCTACAGTTATCCCAAAGTTATAGAGAAAAAAATGTTTATTTAAAATTCTAGAAGAGACACGTGACAACTAATTTAAGAACTTTAAGCCAGGCACCTTGTGTTTTCTGACAGGAATGTATATTTAGTGATCTTCATGATATTTAATTCTGAACGTGAAGAATGCCACGGTATGACATTATGGCTTCACGACAGATTTTCAACCATTAACATACTTACAGGGAGACTACCCAGCCCAAGAATGTCCTTTTTCTTATGTGTGTGTATTTGCAAAGACCACTTTGTTCCATACAGGATACATTATTTCCTTATCAGAGCAAATGATATATCATTTTGTCTCAGAAAATATCAATAAAATTCAGTGACCTTTGAAAAACATTAACAAAAATATCTGAGTGAGGTTAGTTAGTTACAGACACAGGATTCAGCCTCAGTGATGGAAAACTGAGTGCAAACTGGACAGAAGTTCTCAGAAACCATTGAAAAGAGCTCAACATTCTTTCCTCAATACGCTGCATCACCAAAACTGAAGCAGAAACACATTCTCACACTTTTTGATATTCAATCAGTTTTATTTGTTCTTTCTTGCTTTGTGAATCAGCAACTAAGGAAACTGTTATAACTATCACAAAGCTGGGAATCTAGCTATCTTTGTGAAAGCTTATTGCCTAGATTTTAAATTCCTTAATACATGGAAAGAAATCTAATCCCATTTTTTGTATAGCTTATTTCCCAACATTTTAATGAACCTTTCCAACACTGATATTCTTTGCTATTCCTGTAAAAGAGCAGGATTCCAACTTCAACTGAAGTGTCCTCCTCCTCCTGTATAATAAGCCTCAAATTTGCCATTCCTAAGACCTTCAAACACAAAACTTGAGTAAACCTCTCATCACAAGTTTGCCTCTGTGAAAAAAAAGTTTAAAGATGCAATAGACTGCACATTGCAGAAAGGTACAATCTTTGAGGGCCAGGTAATTAACACGCAAAAGTCAGCCCAAATCTGCTAAGAACAGGAAAACAAAGAAAAAAATGAGTTGTTTTATTTTCCAGAGTTATTCCTATGTCTTTCATACATGTCTCTCCCCTGTAACTTCTCTAAGAAATCTAATCTAAGGCCTGGAGAAATTCCATATCTTCAAAGGCAGCTATATTATGAAATTCTGCTATGGCTATTCACGGGAAAAAAAGAAATAATGAATAGCTTAAGAAAGAGAAATTTTTACATGATTCTTGGATATGCAGCAAATTATTTTAAATCCAAACAGTAGGATATTCGTTTTATGGTAATGTGCATGCTTATGTGAAATGGGCAGAAAATTAATATGAGAAACATTTCATAATTGACAAAGTGGTAGAGATTGAACAACAACAGGAAAAGTTATTTCTCTCTACCTAGTCAAGTAAGCTTTGAAAAAATTACTAGCTAGACAAAAGCAGCTCTGGAATAACAAAGAATATATCCCTTACTATACAATTCCTGGTATGATCAGCGCTCAGGGGGGTGCAGGTCAAGGAGACAGAATTGACAGCCATTGGAGACATGGGTGTGTAGATGAGGGTGTCCTTAATTGCCCATGTTTCACAAACAGTTGCTTCAGTTTCTCTCACAGCATGTTAGTTTAATTCTCTGGTTTGGTCAAAATTCCACCCACCAGTGATTATTAACGACAAAAATCAGTTTCTTCTGCTTCTCATCCATTAGCTTTCTATTCCACCACGTTGAGTAATCTAAAAGACTGTGAATGACCAGGAGAGAACAGATGCCAGCTTTGGCACTATTTTAAAGCACTAAGAAATGAACAGCATAAGGTAGAAAGATGTGGTTGCATCAGGGGAAAACATGTTCAAAAGCTCAGCAACATACATATAAGACTTGGCCTTTCTCCAGCTAGGATTTAAAAGGTAACAAGATGGTACACAATTAGATTTCAAGAACTGAAAAACTTCAGACTGAAAGTATTTTTAAACTAAATACCAACAGCACAGCTTACGAGAGGTCCATCTATATATGTTTTTAATGTAGTGTTGAGGTTGTAGAAAATCTGTAGTCTTCACTTATTTTTTCCACATTCAACCTCATTTCCACCATATTCAGCTTTTTTTCCATAGATAGCAGTTCCTTCGCTGGAGACTACAGCAGAATCTATCATTGTAAGAGTAAATTGACACACTAGAAAACTCTGATTGTTGAACAACTTAATTTGCTGCTGCAAAGAAATTTATCTTCCTTAACTTGTTTCAAGTGTGCAAGAAAGTCAAATAGCAAAACTAATTAAAAAACAGAAACAAAAGTTCAGGATTTGATCAAACAGTATGTTACGCATGACAATATACTAGTTGCTCAGAAATATACTCAACATATGAGCATAATACTCCAACCTGTAAAATTACAGAGTTATTACAGAATATTTTAGATGACAAAATGACAAATATTTTGTTAAAGATATAGAAAAACTAACACAATTTGAGTGAATACTAAATAATTAATGAATTGACTTAATTAAAAATGTATCCAAGTTCCAGTTTACTTATAAAGCATTCTTAGGGAAAAAAAAAATCCAGTAACTCTGCAAGGTTATTTACACATTTAGGATGAAAACTTACAAACACTAGTTAAAAAAAAAAAAAAAAAAA
>VFFE01007181.1:1834691-1874456 GCA_008921705.1 Burhinus oedicnemus
CCAAAAAACCCACACAATCACATAATTCATTAACACATGAACTGAGTATGGGAGGCTTCTTCATTTCATTTGGAGGACTTGGCAGCATCAGGTTTATGGTTGGACTTGATCTTAAAGGTCTTTTCCAATCCAAATGATTCTATGTTTTGATACTACGTTCGCATTTAGCACATATACATCTAAAGCTGTCATTTTGTAACAATAATTTAAACTAAATGAAAAAAGCAAAACCTTAAGAAAATAACCTTTTGAAATCACGCCTCTTATGAGTTATTTCAAATGGAAAAAAGTTTTGCCAGTGGTACAATTCTGTACAGTTAGATACTTTGAATCTGTTCTATCATTAAATAGCACTGTTTTAATAAATGTCTGGATCTCAGTTCTCTTAATATTTGTATCTTATTAGGCATACACTCAGTTAAGAGCATACAAATGTAGGCTACTCATTTACAGCCCTACCCTTATTTAATGGTAATTCTTATCTTCTCTTAATCTCATCATCTTTTTAATTATTTATATAAACTTGAAGGCTCACAATAAACTTAAAACTCCTCTAGATGTAGCAATTTCCCCGCTTTAAATCTACGAATATACTGAGTATTTATGACCTCAAGATTGACAGTTTTAGCACAGAAATTCAGTGCATAAATCCAAATGAAATTTTCAAATAATACAGAAATCATATTCAATGATTATCATGAATGAGCAAATTAACAAAGACAAGGGAAGGCAATGACAAATAGGGACAGATGCTGCAAAGTAAACAGAATAGAAACCATTTCTTTTTTAAATGTTTTTTCACTGTGTTAAGTCATAGGGACATAATTTTTGTAGATTACCCTAACCAGCCAACATAGTGGTTTTGTGATGATTCCAAACTAAATGACATCTTGCACTAGACAATACAGACTTACTGTATTCTCTTATCCTTTGTAGCTTTGTAACACTGAAAGTTGGAGAACAGATGCTTGAAATTACTGAATTAAAAGTAATTCTGTTTTTACTAAAGAGATTGAAAGTTTCCTTTCCACAAAAAAAAAAAAAAAATTTCTTCACTAACATTAGAGCAGAAATACGGATGAAATCCTGGTTTAAGAGTATTAAAAAGAAAAGGGAAAAAAAACCCCAAACCAGAAACCACCTTCACATTACATTGCATTCTTCAATATATGACTATTGAGATGGAAAAGGCAAGGGAACAGGTAAAAGTAACATTTCAGTTTTAAAAAAAAAAAAAAGGCAAATTCTCAGAAAAAACATGACAGAATTCTCAAAGAATACATTGGAATGTCTCCAGTCTCATCTTTGGGAACATTTTAGCTTAGCTGATGATGTTGCAAGCTACTTTAAAATTATATTCAATAGTTTGTTTCTGTGGCATGACTGGTAAGTATTTACGAACTCATAATACAAGTTTCTATCTTGAAGCTCAAGGAACAGGTTTTTTGCTGTTCAGGTTTTGTTGTTACTTGTTTGGGGATGGGGGTGGCACTTAAATCCCAGCTTCTGACAGAAACCAATTATGCACGAGACTCACAGCTTCCATTTACAAAAGTACCTTTTTATTCAAAGAAAACCATGGAAGTGTTGCAAATGTGACAAAAAAGAAAAGTAACACAATCAAATTAAAAAAACCCAAAAAACATTTATATAAATTTTTTCACTCAATCTTATAATTTAGGGAAAGAGCTTCATTTTTTAGGACTTCAGACTTGGACTGACCTATCTGACGCATCTATACTTGTTTTTCCTGTTGTGGAATGAAGTCTTGTTTAGAGGTTATTGAAAATTTTCAGATTAGTAATTATGGAAAAATAGATTTGTATCCATTTAAACTATTCATAAATTTGCATCAAACTTGGCAAACAGCACCTCTCAGAAGCTCAAAAAAATTCAAGAAATATTTTATTTCTTGTTTTTCAAATCAGAAGTTTAGACTTTTAAACTTTTTCACGCTTGTTTTGATTTTAAATTGTCTTTTTTTAAATGGAGTTAGAAATTTTTAAATGAACTGCTTCCTTTTGATGAAACAAAATTTCATCCAACATTATACAAAGAAATTTCCTTTTTAATTAATTAATTTTCAGATTGGTGTCCACATCAGTCATCAGCCAGAGTTTCAGTCTCAGGGCATTCATTTGAAGAATGAAGCTCATATCCATACATTCTTCAAAAGAATGACTGGCTGAAATAACACATATAAAGTATACTTTGCATAAGCCCAGTAAACTAAATCCTCCACATTCCAAAATTAATTCACTACTAAGCCACAGCAATATTCAGCAACTGCCAGTAGTCTGGAAATATTGTTTTCTCTGATCTGAATAATGATTTAAGATACATCCTCCTGATGTTGAATTAGACAATATTTATTAGTTGATGCTAAAAACTATTTACAAATAAACTTATTCCCAAAGTCAAGCAGTCACTGTACACCAAACAGCTATATGTCTATGAGACTTTGGCTAAGCAAAGAGAAACTCAATTTCTACAATATTTAAAATGTTGTAAGGCAAAATTAAAAGCAAACAACATACATGTTGTTAACATACAACTGTTCTGAATGCAAGCTGTAAAAGCCAAAATTATTGGATCCACACACAAATAATGAGACATCAGAACTCAAACAGCAATTCTGGTAAGATAAACCAGACAACTTCCTTTTCTGTCCCACACCAACCTATGTATGTGGTTCTTAGGTTCTAGCCATAACGGCATTTGTCACTGAGCACAACAGTAGTCGTGGCTCCTTCTCAGTAATTATTTCAAAACTAACACTCTCAACTGTGGCAGACTACTGCTACTTTGACATAAGAGAATCCATTTCTGTACACCTTCAAGACTTAGAACTCTCTTTGAACATGATGGACCAGATTTAGACTTGCGCTGGCACACACTTTTGTATCTGCAGCTAGCTAAGAAAGGAAAGAACAAATGTTGTGAGGGTGGAAACAAACTGTATAATTAATTACAGTGGGGGAGGAATGTAGGAGTGCTGTGAGTATCTGTCACACTGCTGTCATTACACAGACATAGAACTTTAAGGGATTTTAAAACAACATGCAAGGTCTATCATATTTTTCATAACTTCAGCAGACCAGTGGACCAGAAATATTTCCATGCCAATGTCTCGGTAATAGATAAATAGTTCTCTCAGAACTTTTACATTCCTTCCCTATAGCCGAACTCCAAGATGCAATCCATGGATTGTACAGGAAGTTCCATTAAACTTTCTCTGAATTAAGCATAGTGCAGGTTTTCAAAATGTCCCCGTAAATTGAAATAAAACTATGAAAGGAAGATGAATTAATGGCCCTTTCCAGATTCCAATTCATGTTCTACACAAGGAAGCTCCTCTAATCTGTGCCAACTGGCTATTGCCAAAGGAATTGCCTGCAGAGAACTGTCCTGCCACAGTATGCCTTGGCCCAGAGCACATAAGCACTTTCAGAGCATCCCAAAGTCTTAGATATATGGTGAACAGTGGAGGAAAATGAAATCAGTGGGAGACTCACTGATTTGAAATTGTTAGTCCACCTACAGAAGTACATGGCTTCTCATACTTTGCACCATCACCCAGGCACCAAAAGCAAAGAACATGTTGAAGAATTCAGTCTACTATCACGTAAAAAATTGCCTGCTACTAACATGGAAGGAAGCAACAAACCTTGTGCAAGGTCAAGAAAGAAAGAAATTACAACTAGGGCTGTCCTAACTGGGAAAGCCAACCCGAACGATTTGGTAGCAGAAAGTGGTCTTATGCTATCATCAAGTGATGGATTTTGAAATATATATCCATCCATATACAATTTGCTAGTACTTTTCTGTAATGTAGTGATAATCTAACAAGTTCATTCCTCAGACACGAATCACTCAAATTTGGGTACCAGAACTTCTGAAGGATTCCAAGTACGTTCTTTGATAGTTTCTGCTCTAAATTCAGTACAGCACTATGACTAAAGGGGTGATGGCAAGATCATCCAGTAGATTTAAAACAACTATTTTTTTAACCATCCAAGTCGATTTGTTATTTTGGTGCTTTATCCAAAAAAGAGCTATAGCTACTTTACCAGACTTGAGCATTGTTTCCCCACCAAATGCCTCAATCCTCCCTCTCACCCCCACCATCTTTTTATTGACTTTTAGTTCCTATCTCTCATGGCTCCATTTTTAGCTCCTGATTCTGTTTCTTTCCCACTTCAAACACAAGGATAAAATGCATTAGCTTTATTTTCTGGGACCCTCTTACCGGGCTTTACAACAATTGAGAAGTAATGACTACTGTGATAACAGTCTCTGTCCTCTTAATGCCAGAACTTCCATATATTGTGATGGTCAAACAATCTGACAAAGTGAAAACTAGCTGACAGCAAAACCCTGCAAGTTTAGAAGGAATAATCAGAGAGAGCAGGTCCAGGCAACAGACATCCACACACTGAAGGGTGGGATGCGAGGTGAGGCTGAACTGCCTTACCTTACACCAGGCAGCTGGCAGTATGGGAATACATAGAAGCACATCAGGATGGATTCATGACAAAGACTTCCAGAAGAGCTGGGAATCAAACCAAACTGAAGATTTCAATATACTCTTTCTTTTTTTCCTTTTAGTAATGCACAATGCACATAAAAGTGACAAAAGATTTTTTCAGTCATTTATGATGTTGCAGCCTTTGAAAAGGTATGATCTAACACAGTATTTTTCTGAATTTATTCTTCAAAGTATGGATGATTGTTTTAAGCAGTCTCTGCAACTAAGTTCTTCATAGTATGGGATATCTCAATAAGCAGCCTTACATGACCACATTATCTCTATGGTGCATGCAATGAAAGGAATAAAATGTACTAACTAAAATGTCCTGTGTCTTGAGACATAAATATAGAATTTACAGGGCTGGATCAGTTGATAAGAGTCTATAGTCTCTGGACAGTGGCAAATATATGACGATACAGAAGACTGTGGAAAAAGAATCCTACTGTGTAAGTGTACACCGTAGAAAGCTACTACTATAACTCAGTACATCTGAACAAGTATAACAGCAAATTATACTATCGACTATACTCTCATTTTCTAAAATCAAGTTTCATTATTTATTCTATAATCTGCTGCTGCTCCATTTTCACTCTTCCCTGTATGAAGCCCTAGCATTGAAAAGTGACAAACTAATTAAAGCTTTCTTATGAACTGCATCTAAACCCGTTAGTATGTTAACTTTAGTTATACTACTGAAACAAGTATGAGCATTAGACTTGCACATATTTATAACTAAACATTGTTAAGGACATACGTGCAAATATTTATTTTCTTCTGCAAGAAAAAACCAAAAGAGGGATTTGGAGATACTTACTTCATTGGCATTCTCCCATGCATTTGCTCATCTGTCTAACATAATTTAAAATTCTGGCATCCAAACAACACTGGGTCAGTTGACAAAAATTTTACTTGAATAAAACAGGACTGACAGAAGGAGATGAAAGGAGAAGACAGATGTAATCTGTGAGGAATCACAGGAGATTCAGACCACACACACAATGCATTTTCAGCATTAAAAATTCTGGAGGTGCAACAGATGTGAGACAATCTCTGCATAACACTGTTTGCTGGTAGAACCATGTGTTTGAAAAAGGAGAATTCTTGTTTACTGGCTTTCCTTCATTTTTTCTTTCCTTACACTTTTTAATTTGGTGCCCAGCCAAATTCTATAAAGTCTGCCCTTAACACCTCTCTTTTCAAGTTAAATAAGGAATCTTGTCATATACATTTAAATCTGCATTTCTTAATGCAGACGTTATATTTTATCTGAACTATCAGACTTCATTACTATTCAGTTAGCTTATCTGGGCCATCTCGCACAAATATTTTGGTGAAAAACAACGAAGATTGGAAAGACAAAGCATTGCCTAAAAACTGTGCAAAAATGCATCTCCGTTTACAGCTGAGGGGTAACTGTAGGCTAAAACATTTTAGTATTGCAAGTTTCTTAGTAGTTTTGCACATAATTCTTAAGGCACATTCTGTAAATACATTTCTTTCTCAATTCCATGGTTTGCTCTGGGCTGAGAGATACCATTTTTCATTTATTTCCGTTGCTTTGCCATTTGCCCTAAGTAGGCCTGCTATCACAGATACATTTTGTCATTCTGTCAAATAATAATTTTTCATAATAGATATATACAGTACCACAAATCCATCTCTAAAGCACTGAAGTTCATTTGTTAATTTGAAGTATTTTGGGGTAGAAGAAACTAACTGTATGTCTGAAATATCTCTCCCTATAATCCTTTCCTTCTTTCTTCCACTACATTTCTCCAGCATAGACAATGCTTTCTGTGGTGTCTGATCTCATTTCAGGTCTTTCAAATTCACCTTGCCTCTAAAATGCAATACTTCTTTTTTTTTTTTCTCTGAGAAAGCTAGCTGAATACTATCTGTTGAATTATTTATTCAATGGAAGCTTTCTGATATTTATCAACCAGCTTTAATCAAAGTCAGAACACAGTCTTATTTCTGTGGAGACACAGTACACTTTACCTCAGACCACATTTACCAATAGGAATTCAGTTATGGTGTACCTTGCATAAAGTAGTCAGTATCTCAAAAGCAAAAATTCAGTACAACCTTCTTCATCAATTCCTTTAATACAGAAAATTTGAATTAACCTATATGTTTTCTCCAATTGATAAAAATCACTTTAATACTCATGGGCCAAATCTTGTAGCCTGTAATCATAAGAACCAGAAGGCCAAGAGAAAAGGACTTTTAGAAATGCAAGTCAAACAAAGCCTTGAGAGGAGTAATCTGCAAAGATACACCTTCACAAAATTGCTCACATCAAGTTCTTTAGTTACTAAAAAAAGCTTTATTAAGACATGTAAGTCATCAGTATCATAGCAAAATGCAAGGGTCTGTATTTATGTGGTCATTAGTGGTACTATTGCAACTTTTAAACAGTCCAGTTATGCTGGTTTGACAAGACTGTGGCCTCCTTTTTTTTTCCTCTACTCTTTGGAAAAATGCTGCTACTATGTTTTTTGGGCTGAGCAATGCCAGAATCACTAAATAGTATTTTAGTTGACTGAAAATCACCTGTAACACAGACTTTGACCAATCTGAACACATCTGGAAGAATCTGTTTCAAGATCACTTATTACAACTTACTGGGAGGAAAAAACAAAATACATTTTAACAAGACCTGGAAATTAACGTTATCTTAAGAAAAGCGGGTTATTTTTTATTATAGCAGATTATATTTTAAACTACAGTTTCTCTGATACTCTTTTCTTGCCAGGATAAATAATTTCTGCTCTTTTGGGGGATTGAAGCACTTACAGTTCTCTAAGGAAGCTTTTAGACCACTTGGGACCATAAACCTTTACTCTCCCCACATGGAGGATTTCTCACATGGCCTAGGCTCTACATAACCAGTCCTTTCCATTTGTATTCTGACTGCCCATGGTTTACCAGAGATGAGCAGAATCTCAGTCCTACAGCTAAACCCAGGAGTAAGTGCACTCGCAGAACGGAATCCCCAGAGCTTCACATCATCACCAGAAGTCTAGTGAGCACTCAAGTCCTTTTCCAAAGAACAAAAAAACCTCCACCCCACAACAACCCCTCCCCCAAACCCCACTGTTAATGAAGAGATACAACATGAAAACAAAAACAAAAAGCAAAACAACACATCATTCCTAGCTGTCTTGCGCTCATAAAACAGCAGATTTACAGTTATCTCCTCAGCCTTTTTATCTAAAGGGAACAGTAAGTCTGCAATTCTGCTGATGCACTGTCTGGTACTTCTGGAAGCTCTTGGTTTTGGGATTGCCTTCTCTGCTCTTAAAACTTTCCTATCAAAAAAGATTTAACTCAACATCATAAATACACCTCTGAAGTAATAATCACTTGCTTTCAGAAGGTAAAAATTTGTAGTAAGTTATCAAGTATTTTCAATATGTTCTATTTGGAGAAGATACTTGCAGACACATACAAAGCTTTTAAAACTTTGTGGAAAAAAAAAAACTTTCTTAATGCTCAATGAGCAATGTGTTATTCATTAACAAAATGTTGAACTGTGTATTTAGAACTGACTGAAATTTTGTTTCCATTTTATTTTAACCAAAAAAATGAGGAAATTGAGAAAAAAATAATTTCCTCCCTGATTTCTAACAAGTTCAACTTTCCACGAACAAAGTAGATTTTTTTTTTCCAGCTTAGTGATATTTAATGTCAAGCTTTTTATCAAATAGAATTATCTTTCTTTTTTGTTATGGTTATAATTAGTGGGTTATTATGTATTTAATGCGCAGGACATCACAAATGCCATACTCAGAGTAAGTTAGTAAATCACATGGAATTTAGCCAACATACTAAATTTTAACACACCTCTTATTATGAAAAGTACATATGGGTTCATTAATGATTATAAGCGGTCAGCACCTCTGCTTTATGTCCTGTTTAAGAGTCAAAAGAAATCTACTTTTTTCTAACAGCAAGATGAAACAAGTGCAGCCTTAATGCTTTTAATTATGTCTGGTCTATTTCATGTGTCTCATCCATCAAAGTCACTACTAAAATTATTCTTATTATCCTTTAAGGTAAGTTATTTCTAGTGTTTCCATTCTAATAGTTTCACCTATGAAAACAAGCAGTATACTTTTGTGGTATTTTATCACATTGCAGTGTTAGGCATTAATCAGCTCTCATCGGCATGCCTTTGAATAAGCCCAGTGCATGCAGTCTTTTCTCAGAAAGGCCTTGACCTGTTGGTTAAATAGAAAATTTCTTTCAGGTCAATCACCTGTTTTTGAGCCATGCAAATATAATACTAAATATTTTAGATTGCCAACAATTACAACTGCTTCCATTAAATCATTCCCTAAACGAAAATGTTGAGTAACTTCCAACAAATTAAAGCAAAATTATACAAGTCTTAGAAAATAACTTTTTTGCAATATATAAACTGTACATTAAAGATGCAAAAAGACAATACTACTTTACTATTCCACCACAAAAATGTCAGAGGAAGATATTTAGAACATGAATGACAACCCAGAATACTATTAAGATCATGTATAATTGAGCACATTAATGGGAAGTACCAGATTCAGCTCTATGATAGAATTCCTATTTGTGGCTTCTGAAATGCTAACAGCCAAATAACTGATACCAAGTGAGCAAACATTGACAGAATTTTCAAAGATATTGGTATTTCAAGTATTTTTTATAAGCAAAAACACCAAAAATTATTTATGTAGAATGATCTAATCTCTTTCATGGTTGTCATTAAAAAATTTAATTCCTCAGAGCCTTAAACCCAAGGTTTATTTCGTTCCTTTGAATAGCACTCTTCTACTGCTTCAGTTGTCCCTGATGCTAGGGCTCAAGTTCTAAACCATAGTAAGTCTTGAAACATAATGGGATTTTGAGTATCTCTGCAATAGCTCAGAACAGGAGATGTTCTGAACTATTTCAACTTTACCCTCCAATAAAGATCAGCAGCCTTCACCTATGGATGACAGTGCTACTGCAAAAACACCACTTCTGACTGACAAACGTTTAGGAAAAGTCATAAAACTCAATACTACAGTGTTTCCATAAGCACTTCCTACACTAAATATTGTACATACTGAAATTACAGTAACTGCCGATATAGGATAGCTGCCATGAAATGCTATTAACTGCGCCATATCAGTTTACTACTTCTTACTCAGAAAAGGTTAGCAATAAAGGGATGGAATCCTCCAGGCACCGGAAATTATACTGCGTAAGAAGGGGATATGAAGAGATACTTCCCCGATGTCAGTCTTGTCAAACCAATGAGCAAAGAAGCAGAGGTACAAATTGAGCTTTCAATAAGAAAGGCTACTGACCATTCCCCAATCTTCAAACGTGCCAACATGTAACTAATGTATCTGAAAAATTATTAAAATATTATTTCTCTCAGTCTCACCATAAATACAAGCTTTAAAAAAATTTTATTCCATAAAATCAGTTACAATTTTATATTATCAACACAGAAATTGATTAATCAAATGTTGGGAGAGGGCAGGGGCATGTTTTGGTTTTGTGGAGTTGTTTTGGGTTTTTTTAAAAGAGAAGAACGCAGAGATCCACTCACAGTGAAATCACATACTATGCTCTCAATGGACCAGCAGCAGATTGAACACTGCCCTGTCAGATTCCAGCATAGATCACTGATCTACTGGAGTGCAATTTTCTTTCTCAGAAAAGCTCTAGGGATTCCATAATTGTTTTTTTAAACAGTAGTACAATGCCATAGGATCAACATTCTTCAATGCTGTTTCAGGGCTTGAGAAGAAATTAGGTTTAGCAATGATCACAGTGAGCCCAAAACTGAAAGCCAAAAGCATATACTGTGAATATTTATTTAAAAAGCAAGATTGTGTGTGATTTAGGATTTGCACTTGTCATAGGGAGCTGAGCTCTATTCCTGTTTCTGTGGTCATGTACAACTGAAATATACATGTTTCAAAATCTGCGAAATTGTATTTGCCTTCTTCCTGGTATATCCATGAGATTATATTTGGTAACACCAGTTCAGTATGAACCATTGTGCAAACTTCAGTTAATGAAGAACAGGAAGTTAAGAATTTATTGTTTCCAATTACCAGCTTTAAAAAAGCCTGATAAGCCAAAAAATATTTGGCAAGTAACTTCCTCTCTCTTTTTGGACAGTAGAATACATTGTTCAGCTTGCTGATTCAGTCAAAATAATAGCATAGCAAAAATCTCAGATGCTAAAAAGGCCTATTACTTTCCTATTTCTCAAAAACTGAGCTCTAGCTACATTAAACGCATTCTTTTTCAGGCACTGAGTCAAGAAGTTACTTACAAAAGGAGAGCATAGAGAGTAAACAAGCTCATATTTCAAACAGTGAAAAACCTGTATTTGATCTTCAGTCCCTCCCTTTATCTGCTCGATCTTTTGCTATAAAGTTTAGGAGCTTCTGGCAGAAAGCTTACTATTACCTTGAAAAAAAAAAATAAATAAAACCAATCCTTTTCCCAGATAAAAATCTTGTGAACTGGGCTCCCTTTCCCTATTTTGCAGTCTGCCTCCAAAGAAAGAAACATCCCACTTCTTTCATTTAAAAAAATAAAATCAAATCTGAGGACAGGAATTTCTGTGGACATTGTACAGGTTCTGCTGAAGCTATCAAAGAAAAACGCACATGAAGGAAAACCATATAGGTGTCCAAACAGTGTTTCCAATAATAAGGTCATAACAGACTGAAACAGAGATGGTCGTCCTTGTCACTAAGTGAATTACATTAGAAATATTAAAACAATTCTTTCCATAGTATACAGCATGCACTTGTTTCTCACGTGACCTTAATATGCCACATACTGTAAAAGTTAACATTTTGCATATCATATCTAAGAAACAATATGGGGAAATGTAACAGCCTGATATAGCTTGTCAACTTCTCAAAAAGAGATTCCAGTGATTATTTTACACTATATTGAATGACAGTATAGGAAAGATAGAAGACTAGACAAAATCTCAGCACTGTATTGCAAACATACATGTCTAATTTACATGTGAAATGGGTGCTTGAAGTTTCTATACAGGAAATCTCCGTTGACAAAATGGATAACATCACTGAAAGCTGTGGGAGTGGGGCATCTTAACATTTTGTAGGATCTTTTTATGCTCTCCAGCTTTTGATTTTGAAACTTTCTAACTATATTCTTTTAACGCAGCCACTACAGAAATCATATGAATATGTTATTCACATGACAATTTCAAGCACAGCTCTTAGTAAGCCAGAAATAAAAAAAGTGCTAAATCAAGTTCCAATTTCAACCTCTCCCTGCTATATTTTAATCAGGCAAAACACATAAAAGAGCACTCTTCAGCTTCCAATTTTTTTTCTCTACTAGGAATAGTACTGTGAGTTGATCAAACATAATACATAATCATTTCCCATTGAAACAATTTGAAAAGGAGCTTTAGAACTATGTGTTCTGCTACCGTTAAGGAAAAAAAAAAATCAATATAGAGATTTCAGTAGCTCCAATCAAAACAGTGTTCAGTTAGATCCAACAGAGAAAAATGATGCATCACAAAGCAAGACAACCATCTGGAAAGACATTTCATCCTGAGTTACTGAAGAAGTGTAGATCAGCAGGAAAGAGAAATCATTAAGGAGACAAAATTTTGGGCTCAAAACATCTATGCAGTTCACAAAAATATGCTTTCATAAGTTGGAAGACTTTGGTTTCACAATAAACTTTGTTAAATCTGTATTTATTCTTGTCAGATTTAATAGGAGTATCTTCTCATTTATGGCCTAAATGAATCCAGTACATTGTCATTAAAAAATCTGCAGTTATTAATTTTTCCCACAAGATGGCACTAAATCCATACCCTGCAGAAAATTATTAACATGCACAAAAACCCAAAGGAAAAACTGTGGTCACATTTCTAAAATAAATAAATAAACAAACTAACTTTATCTAATAATTAGAAGTTGCAGGTATGGAAAAATAAAATTAACAGCCTAAGCCAGGTCTTTTCTTAAAAGACAGCAATTTTCCCCTCATAATTCAACAGCTGGGGCAAGGGGGACACACAGAGACAATACACACATACATATACACACACGCTTAGTATATACTTATACATAGTTACATATACTTAATATATACTTAAAGATATGTGTCTGTACATATTTTTATATATATATAAGTAAATAAAATCCAAACATTTGTTCCCAAATGTATAATACACAAAAGTATTCGTAGAAACTTAAAATCCAACCCCGAGTCTGAAACTGGGCAAAGGATTTTGCCTGGCAGAGGATAATCATTAAAAAGCAAACACAACACACAACTGGGACAAGAGGTAATGGGCACAAAGCTGACCATAGGAAGTTCCATCTAAACATGAGGAGGAACTTTTTTCCTTTGAGGGTGGCAGAGCTCTGGAACAGGCTGCCCAGAGAGGTGGTGGAGTTTCTGACTCTGGAGACATTCCAAACCTGCCTGGACGCCATCCTGTGCAACCTGCTCTAGGCGACCCTGCTCTGGCAGGGGGATTGGACTAGATGATCTCCAGAGGTCCGCTCCAACCCCTGTGATTCTGTGAATTTAAAATCCAGTAGCAAAACACCCTCTAATTTGGAGCACTCCAAGTAGATAACCAAAAGTCTTCTCCAGAATTACTTAAACGAAGTCCAGGGGATCCCTAAACTACAATACTGTTCAAATTGAAATCAAAGCATTACTAGTCTGGAACTGTCTTTTAATTCTTAAGTTTAAAACCTTAACTCACAGGCTGACTTATCATCACTAATCAAAAATAGCTGGTTTTTTTTCCCATAACTACGTATAAGGCTACCCGGGGGCGGGGGGGAGAAAATGTTGTGGGTTTTTTTTTTTCTCTGAAGGTTTTCAAAACTTAGTAATCCCTGACTTACAGTTACTACTTAACAACAAATCAAGTTAACTTTGGGTTTTTGTTCCAAGTTCTAAGCTAGGAATTATTTCATTCCCCTGGTCACACTAACACTGGTCGGTTAATGCCGAATACAATCGCGCTGTTTGCTCTGCAAACACTAACAGTCAGACGCAACATTTTGTACTTGCATGTTCAAATATGGTACAGCCTTCATTCCTAAGAAGCAATTACAAATATAGTACAGCTACCTACATCAAAAAATGGTTAAATCTGTATGTCTTCCTAATCACCATTCAACACTCAGTACTGGACAAAGTAGTTAATTGACTTTTAATTAAGCAGTTAAATATTTAGGATTTTAAGTACTACTGACTTACATTCTTTAAACATGACTATAAAACCTGTTGTATATTTCTGTAGGAAAAAAAAAATCAAACTAATGGTATGACTTTGAAACTAAACCACAAAAAGCAAGAAATTTCTCAGCTAAGACTACAGATCCACTACTAAACCACTACAGGGGAGCAACTGAATGCAGTAAATATTCCATTTCAAATTACTTGAAGATTGTTTACAGCTATGATTCCCCCCCCCGCCCTTTCTTTCCTTGTATGTTGGTGGATTCTTTTTCCCCCAAGTACATAGCATAATCTTAATTACTACAGTGTTGAAATAGTAGCGTATCCATATGCTGGTCTGCTATTTAGTAGTGGTTCAAACTCATGAAGTGCCCAGAAGCCTCCAGGAAGCCTTTTGTTGCCAACTCCAATTAAATAAACAGGTAGTAAGGGTCATTTGGGGCCAACTGCATTCCACAGTGCTGAATTTTAAATTGTTAGCACTATCTTCTTTTCTGCCAACAGTCCAACAGTCTACTGTACCATACTTTTTCCTTATTTCTAAGGCTGCTCTTAAGTAAGCATGCTGTAAGACTATTCCATTTATACAGCTATTAAGAAATAAACCAATTATTAAAGCTCTGCAATCACTTTTCAACTGGATGCAAAACAAAACAATGATTAAGGCAACTAAAGGCAAAGCGATTTCAGGATCTGGTCTGTGCTCCAAGCCTTAGATTCACAAAAAGCAATGCAAGCTCCACAAGCACACCACTACTATTGATTTCCTTTCAAGGCATTTTAGAGCCACCTTGGAGTGCAAAAGGCTTATTTAGTTGTAACTGCTAGGGGGCTTTTTCCCCAAATCACATGCTTACACATCTGTCGGCTATATAATGCAAACTCATTCCAGTTTAAGTACAGATTTGTGATCAGAATGAATATCCTCTTTAACACATCCTCCCTTAATCCCCAGTTTTTGCCCTGTATGACCAGAGAGGATTTGTGCTATGCTGTATAAAAGGAGATGAGAGTATAGAATCAACACTCATGTTGTCATCCAGAACACTCCATGCATCCTGCTCAGCTAATGTCAGCTTCAGTAAATAATGTAATAAAATACATGGGCTCTTCCAACTTTTTAAGAAATTATGTAACCTTATATCTTTCTACTTTTTAATTCATGCTTAGATGCATCTTTATAACGGGATCATTTTATCTTATTCTTGAACAACACACAAGAGATGGAGCATATTAACTATATGAACTGGCTTTACAGCTTTCTATTTTGCTTGAATCCACCTCCAATTCCTTTCTTCTCTTCCATAGTCCACATTTTCTCTAGTTTTTCCAATACATTTGCAACAAGTTCTCACTCTTATATCTGGTTTACTTTGCTTAACACGTATTTTCCAACTACAGCTTTCCTTTAACCCTAAGGTTTCTCAGATGATGCTGCATTTTCAGTAGAACTCAAGCAGCAGCGGAATCTTGAACAAGAATATCTGTGTTACTGTGGGTAGGGGGACTGTTACTTCCCCAAGCACACACAGGTTTGATGATGAGTAAAAATAAATAGAAAATAAAACAAAAATGCGCAAAATAAACTATTTTCCAACATGATGGAATGATTTAAAAACCCCTTATAGCCATATCCAAAGCAATTTAAATGTACAATAAATGTCAGCTATGATAGGTAAAACATACTGCATAATGCACCCCAGTGTGCGTAGAAGGTCTTCCACAGTCTGATGGACAAAGCAATATATTATTCAGTATTTAAAGAAATACCACTAAATCCACTTCACAAAAGCCCAAAACGATGGGATGCATTGCCATTGCTTTGCAGTGAACAACACATGTAACAATATCCCTGTTCGGGGAAATAAAACCTGCCTGTTTCAGAGTTTAACCTTTAGAAAGAGAGAAACTCCACTGAAATAATTAGGCTAAAAGCAAAACATCAAGCAGCAATTACAAACATCAGAGAAACCCAATCTTCTTTGTTGTGCTACACATGCTTTTAACTTCACTTCTAAGGTAAAAATAACTATATAAAAGTGAACTATATGACTGAATACAGCTAATCTACCAACTTTCATTAGAAGAACATTTGATTTAAACAGAAAGCTTCATGATCCTCTATTATATTTGCTTTATGGTGCCGCAAAGAATTTCAAGTTTTAATGTTTCTGCTATACATGTGTTCAAAGACTGCACTGGCAATCATTATTTAGTGAGACAGGTGTGCCCATACAAAATGTTTCTCAAGTAGAACAGAAATATTTTTCTTCTTTTGAAGAATTACCGTGTTTTCTGAGTTCTGTTTCACAACACGGATTGTAATTTCTATCCTGAATTTCATAAAAGACTGAAAATAAACTAGCGAACTCATAACTCCACATTGCTGCAGTTAATCTCGCAGAAGCCAGACTCCCTCGGTTCAGTACTGCACTTCATTCATGTTCTTCTATCACTTAATTTTTGTAAGATAAATTATTCTTATGTCAGACAGCATTCAGCCTCCACAATAGAATTTTAGGAGAATTCTAGGGAAAAACATACTTTTTTCAGCACATATTACTTCCGTAATAACTGGCAAACTGAAGACACTATCAAAGATATAAATTAAAATAATCAAAGGTAAATTAATTTCTTTATAAAGATTATGGGATATACATTTCTACATAAAGGCTAAAGGATATAAAGCTGCATTCTGTTCCTGCTCTGGCTGCTGTTTGTTGATCCTTAAGCGCAAAGCAGTCGGAAATCAGATGAAATCATCAGTGCTCCTCTCCCCTCCCCCCCACCCTGTAGCCTATATAGCAACTAAAAAAATAGCACTACCACTGAAGGAAGAGTGTGACAAGCAATATGATGCGTTAGTCTTTTCCCATATTCCAAACTAGTCTTTATAATGTCTTCTCTTAGCATAGATATCACTATCAGTCCTTACTGTTCTTGCATCAAATCCAGAGAAGCTGATTCCAAGCCCTCCATTTGAAATTCCTTCTCTAATAAACAAGAGAATCATCACCCTAACAAGGTGATATTTTCACACCACATTCCTAGTAACAGAAATAGTATATTCCACTATTCTTGAACAATTTTATATGCATTTATTGCACAGAAAAAATAATATTTCTAATATTTTAAACAACTGCACTACTGCTAGAAGTAATAAAATACTGAATTACAGTTCTTTAATTTAGGGCCATCTAACCACACTAAGAATTGGAAGACGTACTGCTCTGATACATTCTGATGGTGTACAGATGAAATCATTAGTAGCAGCAAAGGATTAATTGCAGGGGAATTGCTCTCCACTATGCCACGTGCTACGGGGGGCTCCTATGATTTCCAGTATGCCTTCTCATTCAATCTATAAAGAAGTAAATGCATTTATGCCACTTTCTAGGAGGCATACAGTAATGCAGATACTCCTTGAGGTGTACAATCTGCATCAGAATTCTCTGGATTAAACCTTTATGCTACTCTACCATAAGTGAGAACTTGTATCAGTGTCTATAAATAAATAAAAAAGTCTGCATCTTAAGCCATGTATTACAATTACAATTCTGAAGAAAATTGCATTTCTTTTTTCAACTGGAAAATAGAAAAAAGAGCTGGTTTAATTCTGTAAGTATTGTCTAAGTTTCTTTACAGTCAGAATTCGAATAGCCCAAGAAGGCAAGCTTGTATATAGTCCTATGTCTAAAACATGAGAAAACAGAAGAGTTGGTTAACTAAAGAGTATTATTCCAATCAACCGATATGTTTTATTAGAGATCCATAGAGAAACCAACATTAAACATAACACTCTTCTTTCATGCTTCAGTGTAGACATTCTTAATTGCAGCCTGTAGATCAAGTTACTGCCAAAACTAGCAATGGATTGATGATCTCAAGCTAATTTACTAGAAGTTATTTCTACACAAGAAAAAATTAAGAACTTTCTTCAGGAATGATGCTGCTTAGTGGTATAGAACTGTCAGCCAATGAGGTAGAGGTGCAAAAAACCAGAATGGCCAGTGTGTTCAAAGACATAGAGGAGAAAAGGACTAGGCATCAAAAAGCATGATCATGGAGTTCAGGAAAGAGAGATCAGAATTCCTAGAAGTGAGAATAAAATGGATCTTAAAAGGTGTTACACTACCTTTTATCTCTAATGGGAACACTTGCCAGAATGATGGCAGTGAAAACTTCATTGCAGACTATTTTTTTCATATGATCAATTTCTGTATCTGATACAGAGATACTAAATGATCACAGAAGAGAACAGAGGTGGTCAATGGATCACTGTCCTTTTGTCAAGTCTTAAACCATTATCTCAGACACAACAGGATATGTCTACAATGCTTTCTCTTCTCTTCCTGCTTCATTTCCTCTGTATTATCATGAATTTACCTTAGTCTATTAAAAAAACTCAACCCCATAATGACAAGAAAGATTACAGTTTTAAAACTAATTTTACTCACAAACATGAAGTACTGACCACATTGATGTCTGTAGCAATGAACCACAGAGCTGCAGCTCAAAGGCCTATTTCATACTTTTCGTTTCTTTGTTTGTTACAATTTTACTCATAATTCAAAATTCAATGGAATAATGAACCACTTGGTATCACCTCTAACAAAAAAACCCCAGCACATTCAGTCTATTCAACCCATGTCAAAGGTACTCTTTGGGGTTTTTTTTCCTCTCCAAACTGTCTTCTCACTAAATACCTTGAGCAGCTACCACGATTCATCTGTCACACAGACCCTCTCTTTAATATTCCCAGTTGTACTGGGAACACAAGTTCAGTCCTAGATATTGAATTTTGTCTACTAAGAGAAAAAAGTCTAGGCCACATGTACTCTGAAATTTTGAGAACATGAAAAAAGCCTTTACAGAAAAGTGTACCTTAAAATAGCACTCTGCCATGTCTACTGCCAAAAACCTTATTAAAACATATTATACTTTCTAGAGAGGACATTTTTTCCTTTGACAAACAGAGCCTATAGAGATCCTGAGTAAGTGCTACCCATAGACAATACGAATCAAGTATCTTGGTATGATGATGTGAATAACCATTGCATTTTCCTCTGTGTTCCAAAACCGGTCATCACAATGAATACTTATAGATGAAGCAAATTCCAGAAAATATTGCAAGCACTTTTTTTATTATCAATTACTTTAAAAGATAAAGGCCGTCCATTCCAAAAAAACCCACACCTTTTCTTATATGCACATTTATCTATGAAAATCTTGTTAGTTGCAATAAAATGTAAACACGTATCTGGTTTAGCCACATTCCTTTTCATTTCTTGGTTCACTCAAATCCTAGAAGCTGTCCATATGTTACAGTGTAATCTATTCAGATTACTGGTAGTTGCATGGGGGGAAATTGAAAGTTATTTCTCAGACAAAATGGTAGAAGGATACCCACATGGTCCACTGGTCAAAAAATTCCTTTGGAAAGGGTAACAGGAGAGGCTATCATCACCGTAGGGCTCTGCACACCAGCATCAAGTTCACAATGCTTTGCTGTCTATGACCTTAAAGCTCTTTAATTCTTTAGACCTTTCTCCTCTTTATAGGATGTAAAATTGGCAAATAAAATAATTAAATAACCAGTTTATATTTCCAAGCAACTATTCTTCTGTGAATATTCTGTATTCTGTTTAGCACAAGAAGTATTTGAGAGGGGAAAAAAAGAAGTTAAATTTGCATAGTCCTAAACTCTAATTAGTCAATAACATTTTTCTTGCTTCAAGACCTTTGCTTCTTTTTCCTCCAGTGCCACAGGAGGTTTAATCAAGCTGGACCTGAGACAATAAATTCCAGGAATGATGAAATGCAAAATATTCTGACCTCCTTGGAGAGTAATACCAACTGTTTACCCACCAAGTGAAAAGTCTTCAGCCAGCTGGATCGTTTATTTTTAACTATCACTAAATAGAATCAAGGAGAAAACGGCTCCAGACATTTCAGAAAACAAAGAAAAATGATACACTTAATTGCTTTTGTAACCAAATAGCTTTTACATTAATATTTTTTTTCTGTAGAATCTTTTATCACCTTTTTTTCTCAGAATTTCTAGAAAGAAAACACAACAGTCTTTCTAAGTTCAGGGCAACAAGTTGATAATTTCTCACTTGGGTAGTCTGACAAGACATCTCGGGAATCTGGCGTTAGAGCTCTGTTCAGCTACATTTGTTAAGTCTAACCAAGCGTTTAAGAATAAACCCAAATAATCAAGCAGCTCTACTCAGACTTATTGTGCAACTTCATTTGTGTATTCTTCTATACCAAATTCATTTTTAAAACTTTGTTCAAAATGAAACTGTGCTGAAAGTTATCCCAATGACAAAAGTTTGATAACTACATGCCTACCTACAAAAGAAAGCGTGCTTGTAGTTTTTATTGTGTTAAAATTCAGTTGTGTGAAACAAAATACCAAAAGGCTATGTTATTACTGACGCACAGATACATTTTTTTCTGGTCCTGAAGCCTGATTCATTGCAAGAATCTGATAAAACTATTCAATAAGTAAATCAATGCATTGTAGCTAGTTATAAATATTACCCAAATATAGCACACTTTCACCAGCCACTATTCAAGTTTTTTTCAGCAGAAATAATGTGAATATTTGCAATAGCTTAGGCTAATTAGACTGTTCAGAACATTGATGTTTTTGCTGGCTCTTACTCCTCATTGGGAAGCAGAAAAATCTAAATTTACATGACATAAGAAAGAAACATCAAGATGTGCTTATTTAAAAGTTACAGGAAAAGGAAGCTTTTTTGGCCTTTTGATTTTAAGCTTAACAACCTTTTGACAGTCTTCCTCTGAACCGGGTATTACTTTGTTAATTCAAACTCCTATGTTAAATCTGAATCATAATAATTTCTGGTACTTTATATCTGTTGCCTTGCATTTTAAGCACTTTCTAAGGTAACTGGTACCCACTTAAAGGAAGCTTTTTCTATATAAGTCAGAATAATCCTGACCAGATGGTATACCTCAACATTTTTATTTTCCCTAATAAAATGTAACCATTACTAAACTCGAATTGTCTCCTAAAATACCCTGTAACTGATCTACTTACCGGTTTTGATATTAAGCATATATTTGATAGTGGCAACTCTTGTTTAGAGACTGGAATTTTTTAGTGTTTGAACAGCTTTTATGAAGTGAGTTAACACAATCTGCCTGTGAACAAGAATATCTGCTGCAAGTTTGCTGACAATTAATTTAGTTCCAGATAGAGATGTTCTTCTGGCACTTTTTCTCTTGATTTGGAGACAGAATCCTTGGTGGAGAGAACCAGGATGAAAGAATGTCTGGAACACAGACTGATGTCTATGCCCAGAAGATGTCTCCATTCATTGATGATCTTATATTATTTACGGCTATGATCATTCTGCTCTTATAAAGATCAGTGAGAGGTTTGGAATACAGTCCACACAGGTGATTCATTTTTTAAGCTTACAGACAGGGAGGGGTAACCACAGTTCAAATGTAGTTTAAATACAATCTAAGTGCTTTCTTTTTCTGTGCTTTTATAGAAAAGATTGCAATTGCGTGATCTAGTGAGAAAACATCTCATATATATTTTTAAAAAAAAAAAAAAAGTTTGAACCATCTTTTGAACAAGGACAAGAAACAGTGGGGCTCCTAAGTCAGACACTATACGATGCTTTTGTACTAGGTCCAATAACCAGCCCATATGCCTCAGGAACAGCAGAAGAGGCACAAGCAGAGGGGTATGCAGTTTCCAGTTGTCTTCATCTCAAGGAATTCTAGGTCCAGACTGGGGATCTATGTGCTTAACAGTTATTGCAAGACTTTTATAATTCTATCTAATGACTTTCTGAATTTCTGGAAGCCAAAGTCCTGCAGCAGTGAGTTACCAGCTTAAATCCACATTTTTTGTTTAAATGTCTTTTTGCTAATTCTGACCATGCTACCCTTCATCTGGTATTTCCAAAAATCTCATTTTATGAGAAATATCAGTTATTACACACTCTAATTTTTTTTTCATGCTGCTCAAACTCTCACAGATTTCTATTACATGCCATTTCTGTCATCTCTTTTCCAACCTTAGTAGACCTTCCACATTTTTGTTTACCCTTCCTTTCTCAGTATTACCTTCTCTAGTTCTACCGTATCCTTTTTGAGATGAAGGGGATCTGAACTTGCAGAGAATTCAGGACATAGATGAGCTACAAAATATAAACTGTCACTGTAATGTTCTCTAGTTTGTGTGTCATTCCTTTTTCCCAATTTTTTCTAATTTACGATCAGCTTTTTTGCCTGTACTGAGCATGCAAACTGACATTTCGGTAGAAAACCTATTATAACCCCAACACTTCTTTTCTGTGTGCTAATAGTCCAGTGAGCATCACTGTCTATGCAAATTTAGGATTTTTTTTTCCGCTCAGGTGCACCACTTCCCACTTACTAGTATTGAATTTCATTTACAGTTTTATCATACATTCATTCAGTACACTCCTGCAACTCTTTGTAGTCAATATTCACTGTTATTGTCCTGATTAAGAACATCAAGAAAAGATGCCACCATAGCTTTTGCCCCCATTTTCATATAAGATGTTGAACAGAGGAGATCCCTTTTGGACTCCATAAGCTATCTCTCCAATTCATTTCAGCCTGTTATTATCCCATGAGAGTTATTCTACAAGTGATTAATGCATGTGAAGGAACTTTCATTTCACAACAGATTAGTTCTTTTAAGAACCTTTGACAGGTGACTTTGGAAAAGCTTCTCAAAATCCTATATGACTGTATCAACTATGTCACCGTTATCTAGGTAATCAGTGACTCCTTGACATACACAAACACAAGGGTGAATAAATAATATGATACAAATAAGCATGAACAAATTCATTTCTATCAGGTTTGGACTCTAATGACTGGGGGAATATAGTTACTCCTACATTCAATCTGATAGAAAAATAACTGTAGACTTACGAAGTTAATTAGAGTTTTACATATTTTGTGGAATTTTTGCCATGGAACGTCGGTCATGTTATAACATGAAAAATAATAACAATAAATGTTTTTAAATATCTCTAAACCACTGTTTTCAAAACTTAGTATACCAGTGAACCATAAAGAAGAGGCCAGGAAGAGACAACAGGTTATGCAAAATAATTTGGTATAATCAGGTTCTACAGAACCAATGAATCACCCGTTAGTAGAGCAAGAACAATTATATACAAGGATATATTGGTATTTTTGGCAGCCCTCCTGCCAGCTACAGTTAACAAGTAAAATAGCAGCCCATTTTCCTGTGTGTCACCTAAGTGAGAACTAGACCTGTGAATCTATAATCAAATAGTGTCAGGTTTATTTTGCCTGTTTTAGCATCTCTCAGATTGCTCCATTGTTACTTAGCAGACAACAGCTTGCTGAGCAGAATTCTCCAATAAAGAGGATGTGTAGAAGATCCTATACAGTCCTCTCTTTCACAGCTTCCTTCACAGAAGATCTGAGGTACTCAGTTATGGCCTTAAATGATTAAAAGTCTGTGGGGATGATACTTGACCCACAGAGCACTCCAAATTACAAAATAACATGTATAAGAAACAGCACATTCTGCACCACATTTCTAGCAGATGGTTACCTGTAACTATGGGAGGCTGGACCAGTTTGAATACAAAACTAGTTCTTCCCTGTCTATGTTATCTTTCACCATCTGTATGTTTTTATCCTTTGTTTCAACTGAAAGGCTAAACTATTTTGCTCAACTACTCTCACCAGCAAAACCCAGTTTTAATTGGAATCTCTCAGCAATATTGGAATGCAAATAAATAATTCTCTTCTTGCAGCCTATACTGCAAGTCTGTTAATGAAAATGTGACATACTACAAGTATTTAAATGCCATAATGTACCTGTCCTCTACATTTATCAAAATACACTACATCTATTACACCTTAGTTGAAACACACTGACACTTTGGAATAATTTGCAAGTTTCTAAATTAATTAAATTAATTGTGTGTCAGTTTTAAACTAATACTGCATCCAAATTTCCTAACTCAATATTAAAACTACACGAGTTACATTCGAATTTATTTTTACTTTATAATTGCACATATACTAAGCTAATTTTAGAATATACCAACAATATATGCTAGTCATTTGCACAGGTGGTAAACAATAGGAATGTATAACATCTTAATAATAGAATATAAATGAAAGGAGTTTGTTTGGGGGGTTTTTTGTTTGTTTGGGGGGGGATTTTGTTTTGGTTTTTTTAATGTTTGGAAAATAATTCTTCACGTTCACCTGGAAATTTAATCCTACTTCTCAAAAATATCAGCTAAAGTTTTTTCACACATTTCCTATTAGAGACTACAGCAATACGGTAACAACAATGAAAAATTCTTTTGCGAGCCGTTCATTACATCTTTTTCACAGCGATTTTCCCTGAATAAGAACTGGAAGACTGAATGCAATTTGTTGGGTTTTTTTCCATCTATTCACCTACCTCCTGCATTAGATTGTGGGTGTCCCATACCAAATACAATGGGAGAAGAGTGTAAAGAACAGATTATACCACTAAGCTTTCAATCACACTGTCCATGGAGGAAGTAGCTATTCAAAAGATACTACCCCCAGAGGGAAAATAGTTGAACATTAGAGAAATAGTAATTTTAACTGAAAAAGTAAGGATGTGCCATAGGTCTTTCAGGCATACTTTCTGCATACAGAAACTCTGTTTTTCCTGTATACTGCTCCTGGCCACTTCAGCACCAGTGAAAATGAAATCTCAATTTGTCATTACTAAATACGAAAAAATGGTTCTCAAGTAAAAATATCAGGAGTCTTTTTGTTTGTAAACGGAGTGCATTATCTATCTTTCTCAGAAGTGAGCTAGGGAGGTTGACAGGAGGCCTGTGAAGTCTCAAGAATCCTCCAAAGGTAATCCCCAAACTAGGATTCTTCAAAATAAAATATTATTAAATATTTTGTAAATTTTATAAATAAAATTCTTCTGCTCAACTGATTAGAAAGACTAGATTCCTAGACGGTGTAAGAACCGTCTCTTGAAAGATTATGCCAGAGCAATGTCAGTGAACAGCTTTCTGAAGGAAAAACAAAACAACAAAAAAACCCAACCACCACACAAAAACCCAGGTTTTCTTTTTTTTTTCTTTCTTCTTCTTTCCTAGATGATAGGTCTCAGTTCTTACCTAGCAAGTAACAGTTTAAATAACTGGAATAACTGGAATACCAGTAACCTTTAATGCAATGGGAAAGCCATAGGCTTTCAACTCATTGTTAGGTAATAATGGGGACTAGTAGGCGAAAGAAGCCATCACAAGCTTTATAATTGGCTATAAAAGTCATAAGGTATCACAGTGCAGATTAAAAAGCACACAGACCCAAGAAAACACAAGGTTCAGAGCAGAAATCTCAGCTGATCTTAAAAAGTGGACTAGAAGCAATATAGGAAATGAAATCATGCAAAAGAAAAAACCCAACAATACTATAAAACTAGGGTTTTTTCTTTTCTATTTATTTCACACTGCCAATCAGCATAGCAGCTAGACACTATAACGTCTGTGTGTATAAATAAGAAGTATGCATAATGAAAATCTTTCAAACACATCGAAATTCAGATCTCCTTAGATAACAAATGAACGACCTCTTGTAGCTCCTAAGGGGGTTACTATAATGGCCTCATTTTTACCCATCAAAACGTACGTACCACAGGCTGACATTTTCTTCTATTCAATATAGAAGCTTTGATTCTACTTTCGGTAAATGCTCTTAACAAAAAAAGAGGGACACTCTTTTGCTCGCTTTTTGTAAAAATTATCTCTAACCTGGAGGTACTGCAGAACACCTACAGTAAGACTTTCATTCAAACTTCCTATGCTCAAAAATTCAAAGTTGAATTTTACTATGATCTCACTGCTTTTAGCAGGAAATTGGAAATTTTACAGAAACAAATTGTGGTGATAACAGCATAAAGAATATATGTCATTGATAGGTATTACGTTTTGCCAATTTGAATAAGGTTTTATACCCTTATTCAAAAAGAAGATTCCATATAACCAGAAAAAAGGCTGGGAAAAGTAATTCTTTAACTGAATTCCATGACCTCAAAAAGCCTATGAAGTAGTTTCTGTTACTTCTACAACACTACATAAAGTAGCCACACAACAGCATCAACAGATAACAGATTACACCCTCTGTTAGTTCTGATTAAATGCAGTCCTGCCAATTTGAATTCATTCTCAAAAATACAACACCCAAAAAATAATTTCAAGGTTCATAAAATCTCAAAGCAAGGTTTGCTCATACTTAGTGAAAAAATTTAATTCCCTCTTCCTGCTTTGAATCATCTTGCCAGTATTCCACTACTCCTATTTTCTATATAGGAAATTCTTAAAGTTATAACGATATCAATCCTACTATCCCATATTAATAGGTACTTTGTAATACATTTCAAAGATTATTTTCATTTTATTTTATTTTATTTCAGAGTGAAGTTCTCTTGGCTATCAAGCTAAATATTGAATGAACTTCAAGATCACTTTGCATATTGGGATATTCATGTGCAATTACAACACGAACATTAAGCAAGTGAAGGTCTTCTAATATTATTTCAATAAAAATTATAGAAATGTAATCCCTTGCATATATGAAACTAGGAGGCACATATTGAACAAGGTACTCTACTCATACATGAAAGGAGTCATGTGGGTGTTTAAAAAATTACTGTAAGTGACACAGAGCATAAAATTAAGACAGAACAAAAAATGATATTATTATGGTGACACTTACTTAACATGTTTCTAATCTGCTATTTCAATACAAAACACAGAAGGCTAATCTTTATAGAAGTAATTCAAGACTGAAGTCTCTTTTCTGTGGAGCTTTCCAGGAGCTGTAGTGCTCTAGAGAGAAAATTGTGGAGCTTTCCTTTCTTTTGAAGGTGAAAAGTGTCCTGAAGATTTCACAGAAGACTGTTATTTTCATTTTCAGACACACTCAGAGACCCTAGCAATTTCCATGGAAATCCATAGAGGCTTCATTTTAATGCAAATCAACATTTCTATAGCAACTAGAAAATTAGCTAAAAAGGAGCTATCACAAACATCCTTTTCAAGCACCCATCTTATAAAGCAATGATGGAAAGAGTAATCAGACATAGCTGCCTATGACTGTCTAGTTCAGGTACCCCAATAGCATAACCAAGAACAGCTTCAGTCTCAATCTAGAATATTCAAATGCTATGAATATATAGCACAATCTTATTGACGATATCTCAGTTGTTTTATGTTCTGGAATCCAAAATACATGGAAACATAAAGAAGGATTTCTGTGAAGTCAAGAGATGGGGAAGGTGATCAGTCATCACCTCATGTCTCTAAAAAAAAAAAAAAAATCACTTCCTGTTTGCAAGAATCCAGATGTTGGGGTTTTTTTCTTTTCATTTTTGCTGAGGTAAACCAAAATGATATGTAGCCCTCCAATTCCTACTTAAGAGAAACTGCAAATCACTTAAAGTTTTGACTTAGAATTGTAAGTTTTAACTCACGGCAAAACTGAAAATGCTGGTTTATTTCCTAGCAAACTATATTCGCTTGTCTGAATATAGTTTTTAAAAGTATGTACTTGCCTCAGTGCTTGAAAAACATCTAAGTTATTCTGTCAAGTTTCAGTTTAACTCGGTTATACAAATGTAATTGTGCTGTAATGATCAAGAGATATTTAATGGAAGATTTAATGCAGTAATTGCAGTTAAATAGAAAGACAGAAGACTAAGTTTCCTGTCTTTCAATTTGTTCATCAACCCGTTTTAAAATAAAAAGGAATGTCAAACAGAAGTTTATTATTACTGCCTAAATGTGAAAGTTTTCGGTTTGGGTGGTCTGCCTTGTTAATTCAAAATTTGTTCTAGCAGATAACTGAATAATTAGATATGATTAATTTACAACTACAGTCCCATCAAAACCAACTGGAATAGGGACATTTGTAGGTAAAAAAAGATGACACTGGAGCCTAACCCTCCTCCTACTCACTATTCTGCAAACACGATGTAGTTTCATTAAAGCCTCCAGAATGACAACACAAAGAAAAACAAGAGAGAATCACAGAATCACGGAATTTTCAGAGTCGGAAGAGACCTCTAGAGATCATCTAGTCCAACTTCCCTGCTGACGCAGGAATGCCTAGAGCACATTACTCAGGACTGCATCCAGGCGGGTCTTGAAAATCTCCAGAGAAGGGGACTCCACAACCTCCCTGGGCAGCCTCTTCCAGTGCTCTGTCACCCTCACCATAAAGAAGTTTTTTCTTAGGTTTGAATGAAACTTCCTATGTTCCAGCTTGTGCCCGTTGCCCCTCGTCCTGTCACTGGGAACCACTGAAAAGAGTCTGGCTCCATCCTCCTTCAACCCACCCTTTAGATACTTATAAGCAAGAATAAGGTCTCCCCTCAGCCTTCTCTTCTCCAGGCTAAAGAGTCCCAGCTCCCTCAGCCTTTCCTCATAAGGGAGGTGCTCCAATCCACCAGTCATCTTTGTCGCCCTACGCTGGACTCTCTCCAGAAGTTCCCTGTCCCGCTTGAGCTGGGGAGCCCAGAACTGGACACAGTATTCCAGTTGTGGCCTCACCAGTGCCGAGCAGAGGGGGAGAACATCCTCCCTTGACCTACTGGCCACACTCTTCCCTATGCAGCCCAGGATTCCATTGGCCCTCCTGGCAACAAGGGCACATTGCTGGCTCACGGATAATTTACTGTCTGCCAGGACCCCCAGATCCTTCTCCTCAGAACTGCTTTCCAGCAGGTCCACCCCTAGCCTATATTGGTGCCTAGCATTCTTCCTCCCCAGGTGCAGGACCCTACACTTGCTCTTGTTGAACCCCATTAGGTTCTTCTCTGCCCAGCACTCCAGCCTGTCCAGGTCACGCTGGATGGCAGCGCGGCCCTCTGGAGTGTCAGCCTCCCCTCCCCGTTTGGTATCATCAGCGAACTTGCTGAGGATACACTCTGTCCCTTCATCCAGGTCATTGATGAATATATTGACCAAGATTGGACCGAGTATTGACCCTTGGGGGACACCACTGGTTACAGGCCTCCAACTTGACACTGCTCCATTAATCACAACTCTCGGAGTTCTGTCACACAGCCAGCTCTCAATCCACCTCACTGTCTCCTCGTCTAGCCCATACTTCCTCAGCTTCCTAATGAGGATGACAGTGTCAAAAGCCTTGCTGAAGTTAAGGTAGATGACATCTACTGCTCTCCCCTCATCCACCCAAGCAGTTATAACATCATAGAAGGCTATCAAGATTGGTCAAGCATGATTTACCCTTGGTAAATCCGTGTTGACCACTTCCAATAACTTCCTGTTCTTCAACATGTTTAGAGATGACATCCAGAACGAGTCGCTCCATTACCTTCCCAGGGACAGAGGTGAGACTAACGGGCCTGTAGTTCCCCGGGTCCTCCTTCCTTGCCCTCTTTGAAGATTGGAGCAATGTCAGCCTTCTTCCAGTCCTCAGGCACCTCTCCTGTTCCCCATGACCTTCTAAAGATGATGGAGAGTAGTCTAGCAATAACATCTGCCAGCACTCTCAGCACTCGCGGGTGCACCCCATCAGGGCCCATGGACTTATGGATGTCCAGCTTGGCCAAGTGGTCTCTAACCCGGTCCTCCTCAACTGACGGAAAATCTTCCTCTCTCCAGACCTTCCCCCTTGCCTCCAGGGTCTGGGATTCATGAGGGACAGCTTTAACAGTGAAGACCAAAGAAAAGGCGGCATTCAGTAACTCCGCCTTCTCTGTGTCTTCCACCACTAGGGTGCCCATCTCATTCATCAGTGGGCCTACATCTTCCTTAGTCTTCCTTTTTCTGTTGATACACTGAAAGAACCTCTTCTTATTATCTTTAACCACAGTGGCCAAGCTGAGTTCTGCTTGGGCTTTGGCCCTTCTAATTTTCCCCCTGCATAGCTTCACTACATCTTGGTATTCCTCCTAAGTTGCCAATCCCCTTTTCCAAAGAATGTAAACTCTCCGTTTGCTCCTGAGGTCCAGCCAAAGCACTCTATTTAGCCAGGCTGGTTTTTCAGGACATGGGGATGGCCTTCTCCTGTGCTTTTAAGAGTTCCTGCTTAAAGTATGACCAGCCTTCCTGGGCACCTTTGCCCTTCAGGACTGTCTCCCAAGGAACACTCTCAACCATGCTCCTAAACAGGCCCTTCCGAAGTCCAAGGTGGCAGTTCTGCTGGCTCCCCACCTTGCTTCTCCAAGAATTGAAAACTCTACCATTTTGTGATCACTCTGCCCAAGATGACCTCCAACCTTTACATCCCCCGCAAGACCTTCTCTGTTAACAAACAGTAGGTCCAGTAGGGCGCTTCCCCTAGTTGGCTCCCTCACCAGCTGTGTTAGGAAGTTGTCTTCCACGCACTCCAGGAACCTCCGGGACTGTTCCCTCTCTGCTGTGTTCTATTTCCAGCAGACATCTGGGAAGTAGAAGTCCCCCATGAGAACAAGGGTGAGCGATTGCGAGACCTCTGCCAGCTGCTTATAGAATATTTCATCAGCCTCTACATCCTGATTGAGGGGTCTATAACAAACTCCCACCACTATGTCTGCCTTATTGGCCTTCCCCTTGATTCTTATCCATAAACACTCAACACTGTCATTCACATTGTTAAGTTCTAGGCACTCAAAACTGCCCCTAACATAGAGGACCACCCCACAACCTCTCCTTCCTTGCCTATCCCTTCTGAAAAGTTGGTAGCCATCAATCACAGCACTCCAGTTGTGTGAGTCTTCCCACCACGTTTCTGTGATGGCAACTATATCAGTTTCCTTGCTGTACAATGGCCTCCAGCTCCTCCTGTTTGCTCCCCATACTGCATGCATTAGTGTAGATGCACTTCAGCTGGGCTAATTCTCCTGCCACTTTTTTGGGGGGACAAGCCCTAATTCCCACCTGATGGTGCTCAGACACTTCTGTAGTTACCATCCTATCACTACCCACCATGTCTTCACTACCACACGGATCACCGTCCCCCACCATCACTGAGACAGACTTCAAGACCTTGCTAACACTTTTACCCAGAAGCACTGGCATGCTGCTCCCAGGCTCCGCTTTAGTAATCCTGGTTCCATCCCCATCCCCCTTCAAACCTAGTTTAAAGCCCTATGAATGAGCCCTGCTAATTCTTGTCCCAGGATCTTTCTTCCCCTTTGGGTTAGGCTTTCTCCACCTGTTGCCAGCATGCCTGGTGACCTGTAGATCAACCCATGATCAAGGAAACCAAAGTTCCGCCGGTTACACCAGTCTCGCAGCCAGGAGTTAATTTTCTGGCTCCTCCTGCTTATCCCCTCATCAATCCCTGCAACTGATGGGATAGAGGAGAACACTATTTGTGCTCCTGATCCCTTAACCAGCCATCCCAGGGCCCTAAAGTCATTCTTCATTGCCATTAGACTTCTGGTAGCTACCTCATCACCACCTACTTGAAATATCAGTAGCGGGGATCAGATCCTTACATATAATTCATTATTTCCTTTACAAACCTAAGACTTTCTCCACACAAAGTAAAACCAAGTGAGTTTTAATTAAACACATCATACAGCTGAACTTCATACATACATTGTGAATCAGTGAAACTTTTATATTATTGGAATAGAGAAAACAGAGAGACATATATAACCACTCATCATCTTTCCCTTCAAAGAAAAAAACCAACAACAAAACATGTTATTCCTCACTAGTGGGTTAGTTTGAATGAAGTACTAAAACAATTTTTATTTTTTTTAAATTCCACATAGGAGGTAAGAAGCTATTTTAAAAATAAATATACTCTATAATTCAGGTAATTCCCGTAAGTAAAAGTGAAGGGTAACGTTCATACCCATTATCTACCCTATGCTACGGCAAAATAATCGGAGCCTGCCAGAAACAGCAGGGAAATCTTAGCAAATGTATCCACTTTCCAGTGCATAATAGCCATACAGGCCTTCTAAAACCCATTATTTCCCCAAGAACACCTATGTAGTCTGGGATACATGTACATTTGGCCACAAATTCTGCACCTAGAAGCATGTCCCTTCTTGTTCAAGTAATATTTACTACAGGTCTTCAGAGCATTTGAGGCCCATTTTAGGCCCTTCCCAACTGACAAAAAGCACACAGGACAAAAGTGGAAAAAAAGAAAAAAAGGTCATCAGTGATTATAATACAGTAAACACTATGCTCAAGCATAAAGATAGTTCCTCTGAATGAATCTGAAATATAAATTTGGCATTTTCCTCAACCCTTGCAAAAAGAAATAAAATCTACTGATTTTTTTATGAATAATACACTTATTCTTCCATACCCCATGGTTTTATTATGGAAAACAAATGCACAATAACATATGGTACCTCTGTTTCATAGTTTCCCGTTCTGCTGTCATACTATTTCTCTCAACATCCAGTAACACATTTCTGTTGGCTCATAATAATTATTTTAAGCTGCACATGAAACACAGCCTACCTCTACCGTCATTCCAAGAACATTATATTCTTCCCTCACTCTTCATATAAACGTATAGTAAAATATCAGGTTAGCAAAACCAAAATTAAGACAAGAGAGACCAGGAGTCATATAATCAAATACTTTACACTCATTTACTTACAGAAGCTTGTTTTTGCAAACACTCCCACACCGTAATTCCCAGGGAAAGTGATGGCAATAGAAAGAAGATGACACCAACAGAAAGAATAGTTACAACTCATTTAAGCAAACCCTAATACTTGTTCAGATCTGTACAAAGACATGTTCTCTAACTGTATAGGCAACCTCAGGCACAAAAACCACACTAAAATGTCTGTGAGGCAAAAAGCATGACAAGAGAGCTGTAAAAAAGCACTGAGAGAAGAGTGCTAACAAACTGAAACCAGAAAAATGTCATTAGCTGGCAAAAGGCATGAGAGCTGGGAAAAACAAATAGATGATAAGAAGAGATATTACCTATAGCATGAACGTACACACAGAAGCAACACTGAAAGGATATACAGAAATTCATATAAAGAGAGCTCACTGGGAAATAATAAGCCTGGGGGAAATAATGTGGCAGGTGTGGAAAAGACTTTGACCTAGAAGGAGGCATAAAAAGACACCACCAGGGAAGCAAGATGGGAGCAAAGACAGAGCAGTGAGTACACAATTAGTCAAGACAGAAGATAACAACTTTGAGCACAAACATAATGGAGAGATTAAATTTTTTTTATTTTTTTTTCACCTGCATACATACAGAACAGCCTAGGCAAAAAGAGAAGATAGAGAGAGAAACCAACTAGTAAAAATCTTTTGTGAATCTGATACTGGAAGTTGATGATGTCATCACATCAAAAACACAGCAATGTAACCAAAAAATTCTTAATTTGCCACAAATACTTTTTCTCCAATCTGTCCAAAAAAATCTAAATACTTCTTAGCAGCTGTCTTTTCCTATGGACTTTATATCACATTACACAATGGGGCACTGATTGGCAAATCTGACTACCACTTTGTTAAATAAATAAACATTGAATAAAAATAATACAGTACTGTTGTTGAAATGCCAATTTTAATTTTAAGACTTCAACCCTTTTCACTTCCTTGTGAAGCAGATGGTATTTTTGCTGGAAAGCAAAGGACTGAAGATAGTTAGATTTGGCATATTGGAAGTTGGCACCGGAAGTTGAAAATGTTCTATTTCAATTTTGTCACAGAGAAAGATGAATGTATGAATTAGATCATAACCTATGAAGTAGAAGCTAAAGAAGCATTTAACTCTCCAGCTGCCTCACCATTATAGAGTCTGCATAGTTTCCTCTTGGGCCAATATGTTATTAAATATATTTCACAGCATGCTGCAAACGCCATAAATTAACAAACAACTCCATTTCTAACTTCTGAAGCATTCCTACCATTTCGCCCCTCCTCCTGCTGCATAACCACCAAAATAACTGCATTTTAATAAAAAGTTAACACATATGGATATTTGGAAAAAAAAGAAAAAAATATTCTCATCAGGAAAGGGGGTTTAGGTACCTGTTGAGAGAATACACTGTTATTTACAGAAAGAAAAGGGGTTTTTTAGACATTCACTGATTCAACTGATAAAATACTGATGTGATATCATATATCATACTTCATGTTTTGATAGAACTAAAACATACGGTTTTCAGTAGACTATTTTATGAACTGAACTGTTGACAAAGAATAAACTTTTCAGATATGCCACTGGCACTACACTAAACTGAAATATTAAAGCAGTTTCCCATATACTAAAATACAAAAATATCAATACACTTCCTTGTTGTATGGAAAGGCCCTTACATATAAAGAAACAGCGTATGTGTTTATATATCTTTAAACAGAAAATATGAAGTCCTACAAAATTGTTTCTATAGGATGATTCAGAATACCAATACAAAGATATCAGTAGAAAAGCTTTTCAAGAGGTATCTATAAACAAAAACTCCAACTGATCTTATACAGATAATTTTCCAGAAGTTTTTAATTTTTGTTGCTAAAAGGGGAGTTCATTCATACTTTCTCAGTATTATTTTAACAGCAAGTGAACAAAGCACTACCAATATATACCATGCAGTCAATTAGCAACGTTCCTCCTCCTGGTTACTACACCGCTACATTTTCATGACTGTGAAAGGTTAGGTGCTATAGAGTATGTATTACATCACTTTTTCAAAACTTATGTTTTACTTTAGGATGGGATTTTACAAGACCCTAAAAGAATATCACAGCACAAATTCAATAGCTAAAGATAGTGAGATTTGCTCCTAATTTCCCTAGGCATTTTCTACAATCTTTCTTCAAAGCATTAAGTACAAGTTTGCACAAACTGATTTTAAAATTAACATTCTTCTCTGTCTCAAGGAAATATATACCAAAATACATTGTTTATGCCAACTCTAACATTGTACGAGTAGCATTCACTCCAGTTCAAGGAATAACAAGCCAGGGCCTTCATACACTCTTGCTTTCTTACTGTATTCAGTATCAAGACGATGTGTGCATTCCAGATGTACTCAGAAGATACCCTACTATCTGCTATTAGATTTGGTTTTTTCCTTTACCAAGGTAGAAGCAGCAGTTACAAAAGATATTTAGAAATTACAAAAAAATCATGTTCATAATTTTTCAACTCACTCTCATTTTTATTAGAATATGTTTACAGCTTCATTAATATTTTAAGCGATCGCCCTCATCTCTCAACGTACATTCCTTCAGTAATGACAGACATGTTTTTCCTCAACCATATATGCATTTATGTCACCAACTTCAGTGCACAGTAAGAATGATATTAATAGTTTCAGGGCACAGTAAATTCAGTTACAGGCATGCATCTAAAATACAGCACAGTATGCCTAATGAAACAATTTCACTGCTTAATTAAGTTTTTTAAAATAAAGGTTTCTGTAATTACGTTATGAACATTTTTAAAGTAAGGTAACTGGTCAAAATGATCACTTAATATTTTTTGGATTTCAGATAGGTCATATACTGCCAATTTTTGTGGTAAGATATTGCCTCCTTTTTGCCATGCCTCCACAATATCCAGAATATCTCAAAATGAGGCAGGCAACATCCAGTCCTTCCACTGAAACCACCTCCACAAATGACACAAGCCCTCAGCTGACATTCAGCTGCTGGCAAAATGCCAGCCTGGACACACTCCAGTAATACAGCAATGTCAGTGGCTGTAAGCTCTGGATTTTTACCCATCACGCACAGTGTCTTTGCCAATGCGTGTCTCAGTGAGAAGAGACACCAGCAAAAGCAGCCAAGCATGCATGCGCTTCAGCAGCACAGCAAAGTTGGCAGCTGAAAGGTGACAAAAGTTTGGGTGATAAAATTTCTTAGTGGTAGACATGACCTCACCCAACAGAAACTAGTTGGGACCATGGGATTTGACCCATCAAATACACACCTCTTTCTCCACCTCATGAAATGTCTGAATGAACATTCTAATATTACACTAATATGATGGCACGCTAATATGTTGGAAGAAGTCAGTTATGTATTTTTAAAAAAAATAAATAAATCAAACTGCATTGATATCTTGTAAAAAGAAAGTTAAATTAGTATGTGAGATACAAGGCTAAATTTGCAGAAATGCTCCCTATTTCACATTAGAGAGGAAATTACTCTAGGGGTTCATTTATGTGCATATTCACAACCATTTTTCTAATACAGTCATTAAATTCTGTTTTATGAATCACTGTTCTCATCTGGGCTAAAGCAATTAAGTACTCAAGACAGAACAGTAGGTGTGCTAGTGCTAATTAATATTCCCCTCAGGTGAGCCTTGAGTTTGCTTGTGTCTCCAGTACACCCGAGGTTGGCATTAATCAAGGTAACTATGCTTTCTTGGCATCTCTCTGGAAGTACAAACTAGTCATTAAGGATCAAGTTTCTTTTCATCAGTGTGTGCCATCACCGGCTTTCCCTGCACCAGTACTGAGGTCAGATGTGGTGCTACGTTTACTTGTAACCAGCATTTTATCTAACAAACTACAGTGCTTCCCATCTAATCCACAACGTTTAAAAGTCATTAGCAACAGGATTTTAGCAATTTGAGTTAATCTCTTCAGGAATCAGAATACTAAACTGATTTGCCAAAAGACAATTTGGTAAAATCTGGTAACACAAGAAAGAAATGGCCGGTATATATGGCACTTAAGAAAACAACTAAGAGCAAAGAAAAACATCTTTGAGTTTGTACCAAATCCTGAAAAACTAGTTCTGGCTGTTTCTGTATGCCAGCTACATTTTTTCTCCCTTCAAATGCCTTATTATCCCATTGCTCCACTGACAAAACACTAACAATAGATTTAAAAAAAAAAAAAAAGGTTTTTTTTTAATACTTTACTATTTCAGCCTCTGCCATGAGGTCGGCCAAGAAATTCCTCTATTTCAAGCACTAGGGAATAAAATTTACTCTCCCCGTGAGTTTTTGGTGGTTTTGGTTTGGGTTTTTTTTATAAGCAACATTTTAATTGGGCTTCAGAAATAGTTCTATGTTTTCCAGTTATGCTACTGGTAAATGTACTATATATAAACATAGACAATTTCTTTTTTTCATGTTGTTTTAAATTTGCTATTTGTTAGTTCAGTCTTACTGTGTATAAAACTCTATTCCTGTATGCACAGGTAGAAAGTTGTACTAATAAATAGATAGTTTTAAATCCTTTTCTGTTTTCTCTGTTAAATTAACAACCAGAAAAAAATGAAGTGTTATAATTTTTAAGTCTACAGGTTTTGCTTTAGTTCATTAATTCAAAGTTTTCTCAGAAAAATCATGTAAATTTTAAAATGGAGAAAGTTTTGAGTAAAATACTTTAAATTCTTGTTTTAAAAAAATAAAACTACAGTTACAGGGTTCTGAGTAGAAATTTGATTTGTCTTTATAGAGAGTGCTTATCTGCAACTTTTTTTTCCAAAGCACAGATGGGGTCATCTTTAACATACTCCAGTTACTTCTCAATGTAAACCTGGAAAGAAGAAACAGGGTGACTTTGGATGAAGTTATTTCCTAACCTCAAGATACGCTTTTTAGGAATTACTGCAGATTATATCTAGATCAGGTATTTTCTATTACATCAGATTTAATGTAGATTTAAACATGTTTGCATATTTAGATCCATGCATAACTTCCACAGATGCTGTTGTTACTGACAAGTTTAATTGCAGAGAAACTGTTCATTTTACAGGCTCCTTTAAAAGATGTCACAGGCCTGACTACATATTCAGTGTCATTGCTGTCCGAAAGCATTCACCGGTCTCTCCTAACGAAGATGATTCCAGATCTGCTTGTTTCATAATGTGGATGCTGCTTTGTATACCTGCTCAGTTCCAAGAGAATAGATCTGGATTTTCTTACAAAAATGTAAGACTCCTACCTTCACTTCCTGCAGCTGTCTGATACAGCAGCCCCACAAGCACAAATCACTATTCAGCATTCTTGCAGAAAATTTGAAAATCTTTAAAGTTTCAACAAAACAAGATCTTCCAACTCATAACAGTTTAGAGAATAAAAGAAGTATGTTACACAAGACAGGGTGGGATAGGGGAACCAAAAAAAAGTCCAGATGACCCAGATTGCTAGTCTCCCCAGTAAAGGAAGCAGCAGTCAGTCTTCAAACTACTTCTGTGTGGCAAGATATTTTTAGTCTCACAAAGAAGAATCCTGGAATTGCCAAAGGCTGCCAATCATCTAATGGAAGCAAAGAGCATTATAGATATCTAAGAGTCAAAATAGCCAATGTAAAACCAGATTTCAATGAACAGACATCTGGCAAGTGCTTCCATACTTCTATGATATTCTGAGAAGTGTCAGAAGACATATCTTATTATTTTGGTCCATTTCATTGCAAATAATGATATGTCACCCATACTTTATTAACGTATTCATGTTTCAGCTTACAAAACACAGAGGCTTACCATGAAGAGGAACAGATACGCTGTAAGGCATGTGAAAAGGCATCCAATATGCTAAACCAGCAGCTATTCCAGACCTTTTGTGTATTTATTTATTGCTATTGATGGAATTATCAAGGGGAAAGCTAGTTATGCTCAGGCATAACTAAAAAGCTGGTCAAACAAAAATAGCCGTTATCTGACTATGTACGAAAAAAATGAAGTAAAACATTCCTTTCCTATCAGCATATTGAAAATTCCAACAGATGGTCTGTTCTTGCCACCATTTTTAAATTGTTATGTCTCAGTATCTAAAGAGAAAGCCCAAAAGGGTAACAGTAGATCATTTGTGGAAAAAGTTTCCAATTTTACTTGCTTCATGAATTTCCATTAGAAATAAGTGGCCATAATAAGTTGGTATTTCAACTACATATTTTAAGTTATATCCATTCATGTTTTGACACTGCTTCCCAAATATACTGGTTAGAATCCTAGACAACAATGACTTCCTACAGCCATGAAAACTGGATACACATAGGTTTTCAATAGCTGGGTCTTGAACCTGTTTGGAAAGAGGGGAATTGCGCGTATTTTGTAGCTGGGCACTGCTGAGCTAAAAAAAGCTCCTAAAAAACCCATTTGTGATAAAAGGTACACTGCAGCTTTTATCCTAAAAGATAAATTGGCAAAGGTCCTCTCTCCCTTCAAATTTTTGTTAGCTTTGAGCATTGGGGTCCTAAGGGCCCTATCATGCATATATGGAAAGAGTAAAATAGTGCAAAATGTTCTTTGGCACAGTTTACAATGTATGGTTAAAAATCCCCCCTACTACCCAGGTGAATCTGACCTGTATCTGTCTGAGATTCTACACTGCAATAGGATATTCAATACTAATTATTGAGAGAACAGGTGTATTTTTTATGTTGCTGGTAAAGACACAAATGCATTAAGATATTAGGAAAAAATTCCAATTATTTTATTGGGTTATTCACTAATAAAGTTGTTAAAGGGAAATGGGAGATATATAAAAGCCATTAGAGGAAATACAGTAAAGCTTTGCCACTGTGCAACCAAGAATGCAAATTTCATAGGACTAGAAAGAACATAATAAAAGGAACTATGACTCATCTATTCCAGAGGTATTCTGCTGACAATAGGAAGGGAATTCCTGGTCCCTGATCAGCTATTGATTATGGATTCTACACACAAGGGAAAAAAAAAAAAAAAAAAAAAAAAAATCAACGTTTACTTTCCTCAGATCTCTCTATCTCAGAAATGCACAAAAGGATGTAAGTTATTATTACTATCCTTTCCCAATGACCATTAACATGATATAATTTTCATACAGCTTAAAGTATTAGTTTCTATTATATAATATATATATATGTGTGTATTATTATCTAAACCAGAATACCACCAAAAAGCTTCAGTCAAGACTAAGCAAGTATTTGAACATTTACAGGGACACATTCCCCTTATTCTTTTTCTTGTGCTTTTTTCTACAAAGCTTTTTCAGACTTAAAAATCCCACGGGGGGGGGGGGGGGGGGGG
>VFFE01007181.1:1876215-1888673 GCA_008921705.1 Burhinus oedicnemus
AAAAAAAACAAACAACCAAACAAACAAACAAAAAAAAAAACACGTAGAAAAGTGCTGGATGCCTAAAAATCAGAATAGACTAATGAATTATTGTGCTAACCTAAATTCCTTTGTAAATTTTGGCTTCTATCATGTATTCTACAGGTAACCTGTATTTATATTTTGCAGATAATATTTCATTTAAAAGATAGAGAATCTTGTTTATATCATCTAAGTTGTTTAAAAACAAATGTGAAGTGAACTCAGAGGGTTTTTTTAAAAATTACTTTTACGTATATTTTACTCTTGATGCATGTAAAACTCAGGTACAAGGTATAGGTCAGAAGAAAGCCAGCATAACTTGAATGTGGCTTAGGTTATAACACATACCAAGATGCAACTACACATTGAATATTAACAGTTGCCAAGGAATTTAGAGTACATTTATCTGTTCTACTGAACATCTGGAGGCTTAAGTAACTAAAAGTATAAATAAACTCTGGTTCTAAAAGAAGGTCAAGTCACATCCAGGTTGAAATTAATATTTAGAATATAGCTTCGATGCTAAATAGGGTATATTATCTATGAAGCACAGATATTTATGTAACAGCCAGACCTTCTTACCTATCCAAAACTGATCCTGCTATTCTGATTAGTGTCATTCCTCAACAGAATCTTTCCCCTGTGTGCATCCCAATCCCTGTGAGAGAAATGGTTGGGCTGTTTGTCTCATAATCTCCATTTTTCCCCTACCAGATGGCATCAGTGGCCACCACCTTTCCTTAATTTTATTACTGGTTCACAATTGCCATTAAAGATCATTTAAAAAAAAAAGAAAAATTCAAAAATATGGATTGGGTTCACTACCAAGTGCACAGTTAGGAACCAGAACTGACAGACGTTGTAGAAGGGGGGCCTGAAAGTACATCTTTTCCAGTTTCACGTTGAAGGCACTGAATTACTCCACATAAGGATTCCAAACCATCAGCTACAACTGAAAAAAATGGAAATGAAATTAACAGTAAGGAATCAGATACACAAAGAAAAGTATTTCTTGTATTCCTTTAGGCACAATCACTGTTCTTGTGTTCTACTGATACGAAACTTCCTGGTTTATATTTTGGTAATCAATGACTATAAAGAGTTAAATTTTTAACTTTTAAATACAGGATAATATTAGTAAAAGATTAATGTGAATATTTATTTAGCAAAATTTACAGTAGTTTTAAAGGTCAGATTTGGGTTCAGTTTTGCTGACATTTAATCATGAAATCTTTTACAGCACAGCAAGAATCCATGCAACTAAAATAGTGGGAATCATACTCTGAGCTGATGTAAAGCTGATGTGGTATTTCACACTAGAAAAATCAAAGCCTCAGTCACTAAAGTATCAAAAATATGTTTCTGTGATTGATGAAGGCAACTTAAGTGATTTGATGGCAGAGGTTCACATTCAAAAGCAACGCAGGAATGAAATTCATATGCTTAGAAGCTATGAAACCTTTGACAATAGAGTTTCTGAACTTCAAGATTTATACTAGACCCAACAGGCTAAAAACAAAAAAAAGCCCATTTATTCAGCAAGTACTTCCAGCTGCCCATACACAATAGAGCATGAACTTCTTTAGCTGCTGTACAGTTTTCTGTTTCTAGAACAGGGTTTTCTGTTTCTAGAATTAAGCCACCACAATTTTCAGAAATACAGAGACATCATCTAAACATTTGTTTCTTAAATACTTACTACAGTAACAGCTACACTATTTTAAAGATTTCTGTACAAAGAACTGAAACAGTCTGCTTTCAACAGAAAACATTACTACAGCCTTTTAGTTTGCTGCATCCAGGTTTTGCCCAGCTTAATAGAAAATGTAAACTAAAATAGAATAGCACTACAGAAGCCTGTAAGATTGTGTTCAGAATTACTTAACTCATTGGTTGGATACTATTCAATTTGAGGAGTAGACTGCTGAAGCAAAACAAACCACAAGAAAAATGGCAGAAAATGGAAAGATATTAAAAGAAAAAACTACATCATCTCAATAACATGTAGGCAGATCAGGAGAATTGCTTCATATACAAGAATTATCAATTTGAAATGCAAACTTCAACAATGTAGGTGAGCATAGGTAGAATTTTAAAATACAAGTACTGCAAATGTGCAGGTATATACTTGTTCTTTAGAGTATTTATCACAAACTGCTCTATTTTCCCTAAGATTCTTATCTGGCAGTTTGGTAAATGGGACTGTGAACTGCAGAAGCGTGTACGGTTTACCTACCTTTGTACGCTAATATAAGTGGTACTAGAATTCTTAAGCATTACTGTGTAATTTCTCAAAGCCACTGCCATGTTCTCCTGAATTCCCACCTTTTTTCTTCTTTCATTTGTTTTACATGAGTTCATGGAAGCGTAAGTAAAATTTTCAATATAATTTCTTGAAATAAAAAAGAAATTACTAGCCTATTTGAAATAAAGCTTCATCCAAATTTGGTATTATAGGAAATCCTCTCCTTTCTGAAACAACCTGAACTTGTAATTTACCGATAGAGTAGCAGAGTTGTGATAGATATTGGTCTAAAATCCATCAACTTCTGCTTAAACTTAACAGGAAAGCAAAGAAAGTGGTTTTATACAACAATTTGTTAGTTAAGTTAGCCATTCTGAATTATGAAGTTCTCTTTAATAGTACGGTCTACACCCCTTTTAGGTATCTAACAGTTGCAAATGTATGTATTGATCTAAAATTGCTACTAATTTAAATGCCAATCTTTTCTTTGGATTAATGTTTTGATGAAAGATAAAACAGGAGAATCTGTTTTAAGAGTCCAGACCTAATGAAACACACAGAAATTCACTGCTTGCCTCTGCAGGTGACATGACAATATCCACCTTCCCTATTCTCCTATAATAACCGTAGAAAATGCAAAATTCATGCGCAAAGACAGAACCACTTAATCTCAAAAGGAAACTATTACTTTATTGATTTTGTTTGGGTTTTCTTGCTTTACCTCTAAAGCCTAAAGTTTCATAATTTCAGAATAATTTTGTAATAGAAATGTTCCTCTGCTGCATACTGTTTAGAGCCTTAGTTAAACAATTACACTTCTTAGTATTCAAAACAAAGAAAGGACCATCTCAAGCCATGGTTATTTTATAGACCAGTTATTGTCTTTCGAACTGTTTGGGGTGCGGGTTGGGGGTGTCACTTTTTTATTGGCTTTAATTTTTTTGGCTTTTAATACTGTTTTAGCTTTTCCAGAACTTGCATCAAAGTCATCTTTTCTCCATCTATAGCTTATAAGCTGAAGATCTTAAGTTTTTCCTGCCAAAAAAAGTGAAGCCTGTTTTCGGTATTTAAATAGTCTGTGTATATCTGAAAATTCACGCTATAAGCAGCAAGTTAAACAACTTTAACAGACACCAATATTTTCTAATATTCATTTATTAGAGAAGGTAAATTCACTCTGACTCAGTAGGAGGACTTATTCCAGATTATCAGGAAAGGGATGTGTAAACCCATTTTGATTAGACAACAGTTTGCCAATGGGAAAAAAGTACCACTTTTACATTTGAACAATAGTTTACCAGTTGTTATGCTCATTAAAATGTCTTAGAAATATTTATAAAGTCCTCCTTTATGTCCACATCCGCTTTTCCAAATGATTCCTTGTTTTTCCTAACTGATCCTGCAGCACAGGACTCTACTCCATGTCACTCATGGACCACAGTTATATGGGAAAAGGGAAGGACAGATGCCTGGGGAACTGGAAACCTTGCCTTTTTTCATGGCTCCTCACACTTAAGCCTTTTATCCTCTCAGATGTGACTGATGACTGGTACAGTTTTTCTCCTGCACAGTGAAACAGAAGGAAACATTGCTTTTCATGACCACACTATTCAAAGCATCAATGAAAAGGAAACACAGCTATTCATTTGGTATTTAAATGCCTGAGCTTGTCAATCTGGGAAAAGTAGGTGAGTAGCCACACTCTAGAGTCCACAATTCCTACCTCAAAGTACTGCAGACTTTAAATTTAGGAGTCAAAGAAAACGCACAGTCACAGCTGAACAGCACAACAAAAAAGGGCAGGATAATACTGAAGGTGTAAGATCTGTAAAAAGTATAACTAAGGAGTTTATACAAATTGACTCACTCGATCACACATAATCCTCCCAGTAGCCTTTTGCAAGCTGAATTAAAAATAAGAAGAGCAGCAAACCCTGTTATGTGTTTTCCAGAATTTTCTACCATCTCGTAAAAATGAATTAAGCTATAAATGGGAGAAAGAGGATACACACTTCATAACAAAATATATTCACGAGGTTTTATTGCATTAAAAAATGTTTGTTTCTGCACATTTTAGAATTCCTCATCTGTTAAGATAATTATTAAAAACAGGTGATTACTTAGTTCTAGAAAAAAAAAACATATGAGGAAAATAAGCCTTCAAAGCTGAAAGAATTAAATTTGTTGTAGACACTATTTAGCCAGGATTAAAAAGAAAAAAAGAAAAACCACCCAAATACTCCCATGGTAGCAGGGAAAGACTGATCTTAATCAAGTCACTGAAGAAAACCTAACCCTTCAGATTATCAAGAGAGAACAAAAAAAAATATTTACAGACATTTGAAAATAAGTGTTCAGGGCAAACACCAAAGATGACATCAGGGCTAAAAATGCACTATTGACCAGCCAAAGAGAATGTAATTCAATAGCAAATTGTGTTGTACGCTGCAGTCACAAGAATATCAGTATTCACTATTTTCTCATGATGCAAGTATACAAGTATAAAATACCTGATGTGGCCTAAATGTTATTCTCTGTATCCATTGACATATGCCTGAAAAAAAGACTGCAGTATAGCACAGATATTCAAGCCTTCTTTGAAGAAATTTCTTAAGTGTCAAAGTCAGTCAAGCTTCAGTAGCACAGAGACTCAGCAGCAGAATCTGAGCTGCCACCAGAATCTGAGATCCCACCTTCATCTCCTACTCTTGGCCACTCAACCCTCTACGTGCTTTACACCAGCATATGACTAGACGTGAGCAGTCAGAGAAGTAATCCAGCTGAAAACTAAACCAGGGAAAGAAACCTAAGTATTTTGTCCCTAATGTAGCACATTACGCACATACAAATTCTAATGACAGCTATCGCGAAAAGCAGCAGGAGAAGAATGTGCGAGATTGCTGGTTGGCACAAAAATAAAGTGACCTTACAAGTGCTCTGTGACCCCTTCCACTAGGATCCAAAGTCCTGGAGAAAAAGAATGAGATAGCAAAGGTCAGAAGATATTAAACCACATGCATATATCCAAGCAGCTAAAATTTCAGATTTGGATATCAAAATATTGGGGAAATACAGTCACAACCCGCAAGGAGTAGAATTAGAAATAAAGGAAACTTAAGTGAAACATTCTTTAAACAAAACTTTACAAGCTAATCCTAATGGATTCCCGAAGAATGCCCCGAAAGCTATTAAGAGTAAACCATCAGAATGTAAAGATGAAAATTCTACACACGATGGAACTTCTTTTAAAAAGGCATACATATAAGGCTGAGTTTTACAAATTTTCAATTATCTAGCACACACAGGAGGACTGAAAATGTAACCCTGAAATAAACAATGCCAGCTAGACAAGAATGCCACTCTCCAAAAATGGCAGATACATGCAACAAATGCAGAGAAAGACGACTGGGGGGACAGGGGGAAGGAAGTGGGAAAACACACCCACACAGAATAATAATAGAAGTTGGGACCAGTTTGGTGTAAGGCAAAGACGCCACTTGGACATCGAGCCATTGACCACAACTCAATGTGCAGCCATCCAGCCAATTCCTTATCCACTGAGTGGTCCACCTATCCAATCCGTGTCTCCAATTTAGAGACAAGGATGTTGTCATGCAGGACTGTCAAATGCTTTGCAAAAGTTCAGGTAGATGATGTCAGTTGCTCTTCCCTTACCCACCAACGCTGTAACCTCGTCGTAGAAGGCCACCAGATTTGCCAGGCACGATTTGTCATTAGTGAAGCCGTGTTGGCTGTCACCAGTCACCTCCTTATTTTCCATGTGCCTTAGCAGAGTTTCCAGGAGGATCTGCTCCATGATCTCGCCAGGCACAGAGGTGAGACTGGCTGGCCTATAGTGCCCTGGGTCTTCCTTTTTTAACCTTTTTAAAAATGGTGGTTATGTTTCCCCTTTTCCAGTCTGTGGGAACTTCACTGGACTGCCACAACTTCTCAAATATAATGGGTGGTGGCTTAGCAACCTCATGAGCCAGTTCCCTCAGGACCTGCGGATTAATCTCATCAGGTCCTATAGACTTGTGCACTTTCAGGTTCCTTAGGTGGTCTCGAACCCGGTCGTCTCCTACAGTGGGTGGCTTCTCATTCTACCAGTCCCTGCCTTTGCCTTCTGCGACTTGGGTGGTGTGGCTAGAGCAGTTGCTGGTGAAGACTGAAGCAAGAAAGTCATTGAGTACCTCTGCCTTGTCCATATCCTGGGTGACCAGGTCTCCCATTTTCTTCTGGAGAGGGCCCAGGTTTTCCCTAGTCTTCCTTTTATCACTGACATACCTATAGAAGCTTTTCATGTTGCCCTTGACATCCCTGGCCAGATTTAATTCTACGTGGGCTTTAGCTTTCCTAACCTGATTCCTGGCTGCTCGGACAATTTCTCTGTATTCCTCCCAGGCTACGTGTCCTTGCTTCCACCCTCTGTAAGCTTTCTTTTTCTGTTTGAGATTGTCGAAGAGCTCCTTCTTCATCCATGCAGGCCTCCTGGTGTTTTTGCCGGACCTCCTCTTTGTTGAGATGCATCTCTCCTGAGCTTGGGGGAGGTGATCGTTCACTATTAACTGGCTTTCTTGGGCCCCTCTTCCCTCTAGACCTTTATCCCATGGTACTCTTCCAAGCAGATCCCTGAAGAGGCCAAAGGCTGCTCTACTGAAGTCCAGGGTAGTGGGCTTACTGTGTGCCCTCCTCACCGCCCTAAGGATCTTGAACTCCGCCATCTCCTGGTCACTGCACCCAAGGCTGCCCTTGAGCTTGACATTCCCCACCAGCCCCTCCTTGTTGGTGAGAACAAGGTCCAGCATGGCACCTCTCCTTGTTGGCTCCTCTGTCACTTGGAGAAGGAAGTTGTCATTGACACATTCCATTGATGCATAAGGAACCTCCTGGATTGCTTACGCCCGGCTGTGTTGTCCCTCCAACAGGTATCGGGGTGGCTGAAGTCCCCCATGAGGACCAGGGCTTGTCAAAGTGAGGCTGCTCCTATCTGTCTAGAGAGGGCCTCATCCACTCGGTCTTCCTGGTCAGGTGGCCTGTAGCAGACCCCCACTGTAACATCACCTGTCCCTGCCTTCCTTTTAATCCTGACCTAATCCTAATTGGATTGATTTTGGGTAGACATGGTGCTTAGGGACATGGTTTAGTAGCAGTTTTTGTAGTGTTAGGTTGATGGTTGGACTTGATGATCTTAAAGGTCCCTTCCAACCTAGGGGATTCTATGATTCTAATTTAATCCTAATTCCTAATCCTAACTTAATCCTAATTCATAATATTTTGCGTTCAATGATAACATTAAATGTCATCCCTGTGTCAAAAGTTTCAGCTGTTCTCTGAGTGACAGAAACTAAGATTTATCCCTTTGAAGTTCAAGGGAAACCAAAATTCCTCACTGCCCTTTATTCTACAGCCAAAACTGTATTTCTTCCTGTGTAGCTCTAAAAATATACCTACTTGTTAGCACAGCCCTCTGGAATATGGAGTATATGTTACCTATGTAAATACTATTTAAAATAAAGATTTGTACTGAGGTTGATGTTAACATAAATACATCTAGGTCTTATATTGTCTTATTTGTTTTGATATGTATTGTAAAAGCCAAAATGAACCCACGACCCTTTTATCCTTCTGGGGATGGTTAATACTGCCATGAAAATGACAATATACCACCGGAATGATATTACAGTATTCTGGAAATCTGAAGTTCTTCCTACAGAATTTGTGTTCAGAAAGACATTGTGTTATGTGCTGGTATAAGTTTTACCAGGAAGTTTTTGACACTTAAGAGAGATTTGGCATAATTTTTAATCGTTGGTTAACAACTGCTTAGAAGACTGTCACCCTTTTGTGGATAAAATGTATTTATTTTCATTTTATATTATTATTATTTTAGTATGTTTATTGTTCTATTTATAACATATACTTATAACTCATATATTCTTAGTTTGGTTGAAATGTGGAAATGAATGGGCTGCATATTGCATAACTGCTCAAATAGTTTAATACTTTCCTTACAGTAGAGAGAGATTTTTGTCTTCAGATTCCCTAGTGGAGTTAAGGAAGGGAGGAGGGAACTATAGAGCAGAAAGCACAAAAATGGCTTAAGAAAGCAAAATCAGGCATTCTTCATCATGTTCAGGCAGTTCATCCCCTGAAGAGGGAGAGCTGTCAGAATGAGAATTTGAACAATTAGACAAGAATACTCATGATAGGCTTTTCCACCTGAATACACTCCATTATTCTGACTTCAGGACTGCAAAACGAACAAGCAGTGCCAGTCTGGCAAAGTCCAAGAAAAATTATTTCTAAGTAATATTTTAGAGAAGAGTTTGTTTTCTTAAATCAGTATATAGGTGTAACCATAGAACATGAATTGAAGTCACCAGTAATAAAGATTCTAGGTTAAACAGGCAGGCCATTATCCTCTTCAGAACTCAGATCTTGTAAAGAACAGTGCTTCACTGTGTAGAGAACTGGTACCATAAATGGCTAAACATAGAATAGAATATCAGAAGGAAAATTTTGCAAATTTAATAGAAAACAATTATCTGTAGGAATATATTTTTTCCATATTTGTTTCAATTAAAAAGTCTCTTTTTTTCATGTCACAGTGCTCTCAGAAGAAAGTGGTAACTTAATACAATTGGGAAATGTACTTGAAAACCTATGGTTCCAAAAATCTGTCTAGGTGTTCATTTCCCAGATGCATCCAGTTGAGTGATTTTGTTTCCAAATATGTAAGGTAGAATCCACTCTTTATTTGATATCCTTGAACTAAGGTTCAAGTGGTCACCAGTGATGAGTGGCGTTCCTCAGGGGTCAGTACTGGTACGGGCGCTCTTCAACATCATTGTTGGCAACATGGACAGTAGGATCAAGTGTACCCTCAGCAAGTTTGCCGAGGACACCAAGCTGTGTGGTGCAGTCAACACGCTGGAGGGAAGGGATGCCATCCAGAGGGACCTGGACAGGCTTAAGAGGTGGGCCTGTGCCAACCTCATGAAGTTCAACAAGGCCAAGTGCAAGGTCCTGCACGTGGGTCAAGGCAATACCAAGCGCTATTACAGGCTGGGTGGAGAATGGATTGAGAGCAGCCCTGAGGAGACGGAGGACTTGGGGGTGTTGGTAGATGAGAAGCTCAGCATGAGCTGGCAGTGTGTGCTCACAGCCCAGAAAGCCAACCGCATCCTTCGCAGCATCAAAAGAAGCACGGCCAGCAGGTCGAGGGAGGTGATTCTGCCCCTCTACTCCACTCTCGTGAGACCCCACCTGGAGTACTGTGTCCAGCTCTAGGGCCCCCAACATAAGAAAGACACAGACCTGTTGGAGCGAGTCCAGAGGAGCGCCACAAAAGATCATCAGAGGGCTGGAGCACCTCTGCTATGAGGACAGGCTGAGAGGGTTGGGGTTGCTCAGCCTGGAGAAGAGAAGGATCCGGGGAGACCGGAGGTAGCGGCCTTCCACTACCTAAAGGAAAGTACCTACGGGAAAGTGGGGAGGGACTCATTATCAGGGAGTGTAGCGATAAAGCGAGGGCTAATGGTTTTAAACTGGAAGAGGGTAGATTTTAGATTAGATATAAGGAAGAAGTTCATTACTGTGAGGGTGGTGAGACACTGGAACAGATTGCCCAGGGAAGCTGTGGAGGCCCCACCGCTGGAAGTGTTCAAGGCCAGGCTGGATGGGGCTTTGAGCAACCTGGTCTAGTGGAAGGTGTCCCTGCCCATGGCAGGGGGGTTGGAACTAGATGATCTTTAAGGTCCCTTCCAACTCTAACCATTCTATGAATATCGCAACATATGTATAATTTTTATATATACATATGTATGTGTATAATCACATATATACCTCAATAGACCATTTGGCTTTTATCAGACTTGTTGATTTCAAACAGTGTTTTTCAAGTTTGGATTGAAACATTTTATTAACGCTTTCGTATAGCAAAATTTAAATAGCAACCCACTATATTACATCCACCATCTACTGTATCCAGGAGGAATACCATACCATGATATTTAGGCATTTCTTCACTGAATTAGTTACGAACATTGCGCTTTATCAGTGACCATTAGCAATCGGGAGTTAAATCACACAGAGGAAAAAGTTGACACTAACAAGACTATTCTTTCAGACTTTACCTACAAATTGAAAGCGCTATACAACATCAGTTTACACATGATTTAAAACAGAATACATAGGAAGTATTTAATCTTCAACACACAACCCCCTGCCTCTTTCCGTGTTGTTTTTCTTTCAATCGAAACACAGATTCTGCAGTGAGAATTGTACTCTGTACAATTAATACTGTAGTGAACTAAATGGAAAACTTCAGAGGAACAACAAGCCCTGAAACAAGGTCTGCTTTTTGCACATACTGAAGCTGCATCCCAATGTGTGTTATGCTGCTTCTCTAGTTTCTGCTGAACTTTGCTTTTCTTCTGCAGAATTGTGATGTGGTGGAGACCTCACACTCTCATTCAGTTATAGATGGAACTAGAATAGAGATTACTTTAGAAGACCTCAGTGTTCTCCAAGTCGCAAACACTAAAATATTTGCATTGATCTGCCTCATGATTTTCCTTTTGGCAAAAACATCATTGATTCTTTTCCCTTCAGGGTTCGAAGAGCACTTCACATGAAATCTACTGCCTTCTTTTCACACGTGTTTTGTTAGCTTTGTTTATCATCTTCAAACACCAAGAGTAAGAGCAGTAACTATATTGTGGCAGATGCTTAAGGAAATTCAAAAAGTAAATACAATTTCCCCATCCCACAGGCCAAAATTCTACAAATCACTAAATTCAAGAGTTATTTGCTCCTGCTACAGGCAATCCAATTTGAACCAAAGTTATCCTTTATAAAATATACCATGGGCTCCTGAATGCTAGTTTCTTTGCTAACTAAACCAACAGATATTCTAGCAATAAATTCAAGTAGCAAATCATATTTTGCAACTGACAGCTTTTACAACTGACTGGCACCAGGGAAATACACAGTTCTATAGTCAGGAATGCTAAACACCTTGAACAGAGCGAAAAACAGGTCAAGTTAGAATCTGACCCTGCACTACATTAACAAACCATAAGTCCCAGACATGGAAAAATTCAGAAGAAAATTGAATCAGTGACCAACAGGTTAAGTCACCATCATAACATTCCCTCACCCCGACACAACAATCTGAACATAATAGAAAAAAAACATAATAGAAAAGAGAAAGGTTAGGAAGCGTCATGCAAGTTTATCTTTAAATTACATATGTATATAAAATAAATAAATTAATGCTTTGCAGCACAGCCAAAAGGACTGTGCTTTTCAAGAAATACCCTAGAGGATGGAGTTCCCTATTGCAGGCCAATAGAACATGGCATTATCTACTGCCTGGTAGGTAAATTAGGGACAACTCTCAGAAAGTTCAAGATGAAAGGACCAAAATAAGCGAAAATGTCTGAAATAGTAAAGACTAAAAATGTATAATGAGAAAGGAACGACTTTTTTTTTTTTCCCCTCCCCCCTCCTCAGTACTTCTTCCCCTTTCTCTCTCCCACTTCAGATGATGGAAAATTCCGAAGAGTCATTTCCAGCATTTTTTTTTTCAGATTAACTGTAAGACCTCAAGGTTTAAACGCAGGAAGGAAACCAGTTTACGGAAGCTAACAGAGAAATAAAAATATCCTTTAAAGAAAGACACCCCACAAACTGCAGGCTCCATCACAATCACTGGAAAACAAATTCACCAAGGATAACCTTTGATGTATTATCTACGGTATCTGTGAGAAACTATATTATTCATGAGATTAAATGTTTAGTTAACTTCTTCAGGAGACTTTATTTATGCCTTGTAAGCCTTGCTTTCAAAATAAGTTCCTGCATTATCAGTTTGCTATTCATGTGAATTATCAAATACCTCCCAATCCTAACAAAACTCAAAATGGTTTATACACAATACAACTACCTCTCTTCCCATCTCCTTTATGTCATTCTGACAGCATAAAGTACCCTACTAAAATGCCTACACTGGACTGATCCTTAATTTAAGGCAGCAGGAAGCAAAAAGCAGCAGCTGCCATGCTTGAGGTGTGGCTTACCAGTATCTACTGAAGGAATACCTTTGAGCAGTGCTACAAGCCTAAAGCAAGGGTAACTTAAAGGTAGCTTTAGCCCAACCTATTTCCTGCTAGATCTACCTTTTTTT
>VFFE01007181.1:1888693-1902364 GCA_008921705.1 Burhinus oedicnemus
TTAAAAAAAACGTAAAGAAGAAATATTTTGCACTTACCTAAATTGCCATCAATGTACATGAATTTAAATGAAGAAAACAGTGAAAACATCCAAAATAAAGTTAAAATCGACAAGTATGCATGCAGCTTTTAAGACAGAAATCTTAAATAAAAAAAAAAAAAAAAAAAAAAAAAAAGGTAATAGGTCTGAAAAAGATTCAGAGAAGAATCAAAGAAATGTCAGTTTCATCAAAGGAACTATCACACATGCTAAGATTCTCCTGTCTGGAAAAGAGCTGAAGGAGGGATGTGATGACCATGTCCTATAAAATCATAGGTGGCACTGAGACTGGAACCAGACATCAGCTATTCAATGTTTCTTTCAGAGGAAAACCTACCAAAAGCAGGCAAAGTCTAGTGCAAAAACAAATGAAAAGCAGTGGTTCTTCACATGACATGTTAAGCTGTGGGATTCACTGTCATAAGAGGTTGGGAACACTAGAATTTTACATAGGTCCGAAAGCAACTGGCTTAATTCAAAGAAAAGTCCACTGAGAGTTATTAAGCACACAGAAATTGTAGCTGGATCATAAGGAGTAGTCAGTGGAGATATCACTGTATACTAGGTCTATTCTATGAACTTTCAGACACTGTTAGCAATGGAATACTAGGCTACCTAGTCTTTATGTTATTTTATTATAGAGTAAGGATTCATGTTAAATATATAGATAGGGTAAAATACATCCTTTTTATCTTTTGTTAGGTTTACTCTTACAAGAAAATAAGAGCAGTTGTTAAAAAGTCGTAACATTCTGTGAAATGAATGAATGGAGTTACTAATTTACTTTCCCCTCAAGATAAGGAAATAGCTTGGGGGGGGGGGGGTGCAGGGTGTGTGGAAAAGACACACACACAGACACATCACCACTTTGGCAGGTGATAAAGTGTCTAAATACCAGATTCAGATTCCAAATGCCAATACAAGATATTAATGTGATATTTCTGTAAGAAAGGCTACCAAAAATGAGTGTATTAGAATATTACTACTACTACTACTAAGGTAACACCAACTATCAAGATTAGAATGTCTAACGAATAAGGATTTTGAATAGCAGAACCTCCCCCACGCATATTTTTAATAATATTGATTCTAGCAGCATATAATAAATTAATTCACTGTATTGAATTCCTGATCAAGACCCAGTCAGTTTCCCCACTAAGTAACTGGTATCAGGCTTGTTAGTTCCATAGATATTGAGGTTCATGACACGCCTAAGTGGTGGAAAGTTTAGTGAGAAGCACTGATGATCACAAACTCGGAAGTAAATTAAAAATCTCAGTTGTTGCTGCCTGCCAGCAAAGAAGTTTAGATTGGGAATCTGGAAGTGAGAGAAACAGAGGATTGTGTTTTTGTCTGGGGAAGTTAACAGATGGTTTAAAAAGGAACAGCTTTAAAATAAGACCAGCAGTCAAAAAGTGTGTGGAGACAGCAACATGAGAATTTTTTTGATCTATTCGGTGCTAGTGTTTTATATAGCTTTGTGAAATAGCATACAGTCTCAAAGCTTGACCTTATAGCTTTATTCATCCAGATTAAAATACTTTAGTCTTTTTCTAACTTTGGGAAAAGACTTTTATGTTGAATAGAAGTATTTGAAATACATATTTACATGATACTCTTTTTCTAAGACACAGGTCTTGAAACATTGCTGAAAACACAACTTCATTCTGTAATGTAGAATTACAGAAGGTTGCTTATGGGGATCCAATATCATATCTCTTAACTTCCAAAAACTGGGCAGCTAAATCCCTATACAGCTCATACAAAATATGCCTCTGGATGATTATTTATACTGTTGCAGAAGTAGCTCATTTACCTTTTCAGAAAAGGTAGCTGAATGTAGTTAGACTGTCACTGCAAAAAAGCACTACAGAAAGTCTCAAAAATAAGAAACAGGTAGTGACAAACAATCATTCTCTTCAGCTATAAGATGAGAGAATTCTGCATGAAGAAAATTATAACCTGCATTCAGATTCTTATTCATGTGCTTTCCTACTATTTAGCAGCCAGAAGCAGATAGATCAAGACATACAATTCTTGCTGTAACTGTCAAACTTGTTCCAGCATAGGATACAGTTCCATAAGCAAGACATCAAGTACTTAGCTGTAAATCAACAGAAAGAAACTTCCAGAATTACTTACCTGATTTTCTTCATGGGAAACTCTCATTTGTTCTTTAAGAACTGACATTCTGGCTGCTTCTTCTTTCCTCAACACTCTTTCTTTCTTTAGCTCAGGACTCCAGAAAGTTTTGATGCTATTCATGGAGGACCCCAGCTTGCTGTCCTTAATGTCTAGTTCTTTTCTGAGAAGATCATTCTCCCTCTGTAGTTCCTTAAGCTGAGCCTGCAGGTCTAACATGGTACTATCTCTAACCTGTCTCAGCATAGAAGGAACCTGATGGTGGTGATGGTGTGAGGATGTGGTCAGACCTCCATGCTGATCAGTATAAGAAAGGACATCTGTGTGCGAAAGTCCAGCTGAAGCAATATTAGGACTGCTCCCCATAGCTGTGACTCGACCACCATACACAGCTCGATTTGTAGCCCTTCCAAGAGTCATTGTGCCCTTTGGGAAAGTAGTAGAAGCTACACCTTCATGGTCACTCAGATACATTGGTCCAGATGTTGCATAGGCTGCATTAAGGGACTGGATGTTCTCCATTGATAACGTCTTACCTGTTCCCCCTCCTCCTCCACTATTTGTTCGCCTATGGCCCAGGCGAGGAGATCTTGGCAAACGAGGAGACCTGGAGGGACTTCCTTCTAAATTGCTGATTGTTCTTGCACTTCCATACATTTTTCTTCTACTTTGAGGTACTATTGAGTAAGAAATTAGTAACACTAAAGTTGAATATTAAATTTATAATTCCAGCTAGAAATATTGGCAGTTTCACTGCATTCTTCCAGTAGGCAAAAATCTATTGTTCCTCTGAAGTCAGAGACCTGAAAAAAGATATTATAAAATTAAGTAAATTTTCATCTTGGAAAATAAGTTTACAAGTATTCAGCATGTAACAGAAAATAAAGTAGCCCACTTCCTAGGGTAATTACTTTAAAAATAAAATTTACTGTACTTTTTGTATTTAGGATGATTAGTTAAAAATGCAGTTTCAAATTAATTTCATTCAGAAGAAAAAATTGCTTATTTCCTTCTTGCTAGAAAATATCTTGACTTTGACTTAGTATAACAAGCCTTATGTTTCAATAAACACCATGGGCCCAAAAACATATCTTAGCGGATATGTTAGTGGACTTAATGACTGACCATGTGGAATTATATAAAGGAAAAAAAAATAGCTGTTGTTGACATTAAGAACTACCTAAACCACGATATTATATTTTCAAAAAGTAGTATAAAAGCAGCAATTCAGTAGTTCTGTATATTCTCTAGTAATATTAGATTAATTAAGACCAAACAAAGAAATAGCCATGGGTTTTAGTTTTCGTTTGGATTAACAAAAAGGATTTTGCACAGGAAGAAGGATGAAGGAAACAGTGTTTCTAATAGTTTGGCTGTAACCAGTAAAAACATATTTTAGTAAGAAAAAATAATCATAAAACTAAGCTAATTTAAGTTAATATTTCCTTCTAAACAATTACAGTGTATTACAACACAGTATTATTTGTTCAATGAAGTATAGCTTGCTAATATTTGTTGTTAATAAGCTTCTCAGGAAAAGGCTGCATGACAATAATCTAGGTTTTCATTTAGAAGAGGAGTGCTTGCGAAATACAGTTTTCTGTCTTTTTTCCTATGGATATCGTATTATTGCTTTGATAAAACTATCCGTGTAATTTATTTAACCAAACAACAAATAGGTGTCGACCAATGCTCTGTTTACAAATTCTTCAATACTATCATTATATATTTACCAAGTTTCAAGTAAGTTTATTAACTTTATGTAGCATAAATATAAACATACAATAGGACTTCAGGATTTGGTAGGTCCACTGACTTTTTTTTTTTTTTTAAAAAATCTAATAATTTCAATAAGTTTCTGGTATTAATTAAATTGGTGGTCATTAACCAGACCTAGTACCATTTATTTCAAAGATAACTTGAGAAAGAACAAAAGTTGGACGTGGTCAAATCCAGTAGTCTTTAACCATAGCCTCAAGGCATCCTCATTATCTATAGATACATTATTTCCCAGTGTTTTAAAACATCCTACATTTGCTGTGAACAAGCTGTTGAGTCAGGGGCAGGCAGAAGGATGATTTAATGTTATATTTATTAATAAACTCTAGTATATTAAATCCTTACCAACAATAGTAGCATAAAACATTATGGATACTAATGATGTCAGCAAACAAGAAGCATGCTGAGTTCTCCACTCACCCCTCATTAACCCACACAAGCATATACCACATCACTTATATGAATTCTAAGGATTGCTTGGTATATGCTACCTTTTCATCAGTTTTAACAGCCAGCATAGTCTAAAGCATTTTTGTTTAATTCAAATTACTAGTATGCACCTGAATTAGCTGAGATGTTTCAATTTGTTCCAACTACTATTAGACAACAGTGGCCATTCTTGTGAATTTTCACCTTTCCCAAGAGGTCACAGGATTCAGAAGTGGAAGGCACTACACTACACTGAAATGTTGATGACAATGCCACTATGGGTGTAGGACAAAAATATAAGAGTGTGGTATTTATTCAAAATTGATAATTTGGAAACACAACTCTGTACTACACCTAGGCTTCTCCATTAAAAATAATTCATTTCAATATAAACATTGCCCTTGGCAAAATGGATCAAACAAGTTAACATAACATTGTTCCATACAAACTATATTAACAAGACTAGTAATTCTATCATAAAACATTACCACTTTTTGCCATGTACAAACAATTCAGCATAAAGCAAAGCAGGGGTACCTACTTCAATGAGAAAAATGTAGTTTTTAAACTATTTAGGAAGACATAGATACAAAATTACATTCTAGCAACTCTTTTCTACTTCAGGATCACATAACTCATAAGATAACATGAATATTTTTAATGCTAGAGGCCAAAGCCTGATCCAACTTCTTAAGCCATGAAAACCTCTTAAAGCTTCCCGAATTCAGCCCCAAGGTGCACAGATTTAAAGGAACCAGATGTAACTTGCTGATTTGCATTTTCAAATTTTGACATTTTATCATGAGTATTCAAATCTATCCCCCATTCAGCTGTCATCCAGCAATCAAGAGATGACCCACAGCTTGTTCCACAAAAAAAAAAAAAAGGTGCAGCTTTTCTGCCATCTCAACTTCAATACAATGATCAATAAAAAAAAACACCCCATATCTCATGGTGACTTGGCAGCAATGCAATAACTTATCCTAATTTTCAAGTGCCAGCCATCTTCTAGCCAAATAACATCACTCATAATGCATGCTGAGAAATCCATCCTTGTATATTTCTAGTTTCCTGAAAAAGTTCTGTAGCTCCTTCAAAGAGGATCTCAAATGAGATCAGAGCTGAAGATCATTTTCCTTACATTGACTCATGGCAGATTCTGAGAAAAAGCAATTGTCTTCTACACTGGTACAATTCTCCCCCCTACCCAAACAAAAAGAATCCCCCAAAAAAAACAAAAAAAAACACCAAACACAACAACCCACACCCGACCTGGTAAAAAAACAAGATTCCTAGCATAAACTATAAAGGTCAATTTAAACTGGATACAATCAAACATTTTAGATACAGCAGGCCAGGTAGTGAGGGTAGGTGCAGCTTTGTTGGTCCTCAGAAATATAGGTATAGGATACCCTTATCTCATATCAATACTGTTTTTCTTTTCCATTGCCACAGTCTGATAAATAAGTAGTTTATGCTTCTTCCTTTGAGTCACTTAATATCCTACTTAGCCTTTTGTTAATGTCTCTGATATGTACTTTTAGGTACTTGTCTTGCCTTTTAGAGTTTATTAGTTGTGGTCTGTCCTCTTTACTCTACTTGTGTGAAATTTTGAAAAGTTCTCATCTCAAAGCAGAGAACACTTACTTAGCACTCCAGTGCTTACCATTGAGCCTTACTGAAAAAAGGAATCATCATCCCTCATCCAAAGGGAGGCTAACCTCTCCCTGGACTTCTATTTTAATAATAATAATTGCATACTGATTTAACATTATAACTTTCATATGCCTGGGAAAATTCTGAAAGCAACATGAAAAGAGAAGTAACATTTCTTTGGTTGTTGTTGTTTTGTTACCTCCACCGCATTTTCAATTATTTTTTCCCCTAAAAATTTTCTAATCAAGGTAGAGACCTCTATATAGTAATTGGAAGCACACTGACAATATGCTTGGTTTTCTTACTTTCATGGGCTACTAAAGATAGCTCACAGTCCAAAAGCTGAAAATCCCGATTTAAAGAAATTCTTACAGTTTATCTATATTTTCATTTGCAATTCCTTACCTGCTACAACCTGAATTATACAGACTTGGTGTATGTACTTGCAAACACCTCAGAAAACGGAAAGAACATGAAAGTGTGCTTTTTGGAAGTGTATACATTTTAAGGATAAACCCTGAGCCTTCCTTTATGGTTGCGAAAAGTCTCAAACTCAGTAGAAGCTATATACCATTGCTTTATGGAAGAGGGGAGAAAGGCACCTAAATAATTTTCTACTCTTTACTGCTTATACATGGAGCCTTCCTAGCTTCAGGAAGATTTACTGTGTGTCTCAACACATCAGGGATTGGAGGCATGAAGAAGCAATATCTGCCTCAGGGCCTCAACAATTGCCACACAGATCATCATCTACTGCCTGGAGAAAAAAAGAAAAAGAGAGGAGATCCCTTCTCCTATCTTTCCATAGAACCTGCTGACACAGAGCTGTTCTAGCTGAACTTAGAGTGGGTAGGTGAGATATATATGATTCTGTCTTGAAAAGGAAATTGACTTGATATTGATATTTTAACTTATAGGGGAAAAAATTATTACTCTAAAGCAATCGGTTTTCACCCAATATTTCAAGGATGGTTTTGCTGAACTAAAGTATAACCCTTATACACCATAGTGTAAGGGGTGGAGAGACAGATAAATGGAATCAAGCAGAAACATAAAATTCTCACGTATTATGGGATGGGAGAGCTGTATAGACAAGAACAGCGTATCCACAACTAAAGAGACAAACCTTCCCTCTTGATAGAAGCCCAGAAGCTGTACATGTTGCAGTAGCAAACACAAAGGACCTCCAATACAATTCATGAACGTGATATCCCCCTAAAAACTTCTCTGAGACAAAAAGTCACCCATTAAGTCTCGTCTGGGACAGACCGCAGGTTCACTGCATGCATTTTCCCACAAAAGGTTATTTTGAGTTTTAAAATCCAAATCAGCTTAATAGTACTAGAAAAAACAAGTGCTCATTTACTTGTCTCAATATTTTCTTACTTTAAAAAAATACTTTTTAATGTACATAATGTATGACAAAAACTAACCATTATAATTGTGACTTTAATATTTTGCATTGCAAACAAAACTATATAAAAGGATTCGGAAAATTAAGCATGCATTCTCAGGGAGGGAGGTGGAGGACCAGACACTTCCCCCCTCCATGCTCACATCAGCCTTGAAAATCCCAGCAAACAGTAATAGACTATTTCATGCTAAAATACTTCCTTGTGGCTGTTCTAACTTAGGCTCAGCTTACTTTCCACATTTCTGCCTCATCTCATCACCCGCCCTCTGCAGACAATAACATCATGGGTTCACACTACCCACTTCACTTAAGTCTCTGACATTGCATTTTATTTGCCTTTTAACTATTTATTTTTATAGAGATTTAAAACATAAGATTCTAATATGATGCTAATGGAAGGTCTGTCTCAGTCACTTTACTTTCCAAATGCATTACTTCTATATTTGACAGAATTACAGTTTCCTTGAAATACTGTCTTCACAGAACCTCATAATTTCTGGTTTTCACTGGTTACATCCCCTACCCATGCCCCCCCCCCCCAAAAAACCAATTAATTTCACTAAGCTATTTAAACAAATCAGTGTAACCAAGTTCAAAGCAAGTAAGAATTTTCTGCATTGTGTCTGTCAATCTTTTCATAAAAAGTCAAAAAGAATTGTGTAGATGCATTGTAGTTTAGTCTCACAACACACTGGGGGCTATTTTGCCTGTGTTCTGAGCTCTGTGAATTGAGATGGTACAGAAAAAAGTGGAAACTAGATCTTGCGAGACAAAAGCCGGTGGTGTCTGAGTAAGTTTTAAAGAAAATACTAAATTGCTCCTTCATTAAGTTCAGAAAAATCACAATATGTTGTTACATTCCATGTCTCTCCTGTAAAACGTTTGGGCCTAAGCAGCCCAGCAGTCTCAGATTAGATATTCCAAACCATTAAAAGAGGGTAACAGTTTGAACTTTGCTACCGATACTGCATGTAGCCACAGTGCATACAAAGTTCTCACAGGTTTCACATGAGAAGTTTCACTAACAAGCACATGCTAGACAGCACTCAGTGTGGCTAATTCCAGTGCAGATTTAACAACTTTATTGAAAAAAATTATCAAATCACACTATGCTGGAAAACACCAAGAAATGGCAATTCTATTCACAAATACAGGCTGGGTGAAGAACAGATCAAGAGTAGCCCTGAGGAGAGGGACCTGGGAGTGTTGGTGGATGAGAAGCTCAACATGAGCCAGCAATGTGCGCTCGCAGCCCAGAAGGCCAGCGACATCCTGGGCTGCATCAAAAGAAGTGTGGCCAGCAGGTCGAGGGAGGTGATTCTGCCCCTCTGCTCTGCTCTTGTGAGAACCCACCTGGAATACTGTGTCCAGCTCTGGGGCCTCCAACACAAGAAGGCCATGGACCTGTTGGAGCAGGTCCAGAGGTGGGACACGAAGATGATTAGAGGGTTAGAGCACCTCTGCTATGAGTACAGGCTGAGAGAGTTGGGCTGTTCAGCCTCAAGAAGAGAAGGCTCCAGGAAGACCTTCTAGCAGCCTTCCAGTATCTGAAAGGGGCTTACAAGAAAGCTGGGGAGGGACTTTTTACAAGGGCATGTAGTGATAGGCGTCATGACTTCAAACTGAAAGGGGGTAGATTTAGACTAGATATAAGGTAGAAATTTTTCATTATGAGTAGAGGCACTGGAACAGGTTGGCCAGAGAAGCTGTGGAGGCCCCATCCCTGGAAGCGTTCAAGGCCAGGCTGGATGAGGCTTTGAGCAATCTGGTCTAGTAGGAGGTGTCCTTGCCCACGGCAAGGGGGATGGAACTAGATGATCTTTAAGGTCCCTTCCAACCTAAACCATTCTATGATCCCATGCAGAAAAATTTCAGTAACTAGGTATAGGGACAGAGACAACAAAATGTAGCAAAACTTTCCTCATGAGATATTCCCATGACAGAAAACATAATACGAGCAAATATTCAGACTCTGCTTTGATGACTAAATCTGAATTATCATCTTAACCATACAGAAATCATTCTTCATATTACTAACAGCAGCCAAATATTTTTAGTGACGTATAAAGACTTGATTTCTTCCTCCTCCTCCTGTGTTTTGGGGAGGTTTTGTTTTTTGTTTTGTATTTTGGGGGTTTTTTTGGTGGTGGTGGTGGGTTTGGTTTGGTTTTGGTTTTTTTTTTTTTTTGCTCAGACTAGGGCACACTATTAGTTTCATAAGGGTCAGTGTTACTGCTTCCTTATCACCAACTGATAACTACTATTTGAATATGGAGCTACTTTCTGACTTCGTGTCAATATGTGTCACATGCTGACCATTTACACCATCTTCATGGGCAGACACAGCAGAACTAGAACAGGCACCAAAATACAGATTGCAGGGGGAAAGGCAGAGGAAAGAAGGAAAAAAGAAAAAAAAAAGTAAAAAAACATCCTGACAATAATGCTTAGAAAGCTCAGGGCTGATGCAGAGTTTCTGTGTCTCGTCCTCTGTCCAGGATCACCTACTCAGCAGTAAGTTTGGATATTAGCCAAACACTTAATAACTTTGCACAGCTACTGGCCAATATTAGTGTTCAGCCAAGAGCTCAAATATTTGTAATACTACCAAAACCTTTAAGGGAATTTCTTCCTTACAGCTATCCTTCCCAAACAACATATAGTGACAGCTAAGTGCAGAAATGATCAATCTGATTTTTATAATACTCAATGGCTTCCAAACTGTCTAAAGCGTTTTAGTACTATACAGCTCCCCAAATATAAACCAAAAGCAACAAAATAGAAGAAATAAGAGATGAAGTAGAAGATAATGGTCCTACACTCTCCACCAGGACTCATCTTCTTGACTACATCAGTGGACAAGGGAAGAGCTATGCACATCATCTGGGAAGAGCTGTGGACAAGGGAAGAGCTATGCACATCATCTAACCGGACTTCTGTAAGGCCCTTGACACAGGCCCCCACAACATCCTCCTCTCTAAATTGGAGAGATATGGGTTTGATGGGTGAACCATTCGGTGGATAATCAACTGGTTGGATGGTCACATCCAGAGGGTAGTGGTCAACAGCTTGATATCCAGATGGAGACTGGGGACAAGTGGTGTCCCTCTGGGGTCCATACTGGGACCAGTACTGTTTAGTATCTTCATCAATGACAGACAGTGGGATCAAGTGCATGCTCAGCAAGTTTGCTGATGACACCAAGCTGACTAGTGCACTTGACATGCCTGAGGGACAGGATGCCATCCAGAGGGACCTGGACAAGCAGGCCCGTGTAAGCCTCATGAGGTTCAACAAGGACAAGTGCAAGGTCCTGCACCTGGGTCGGGGCAACCCCCAGTATCAACAGAGGCTGGGCAACGCAGGGATTGAGAGGAGCCGTGAGAAGGATTTGGGCATACTGGTGGATGAAAAGCTGGATATGAGCTGACAACATGCGCTCACAGCCCAGAAAGCCAACTATATCCAGGGCTGCATCAAAAGAAGTACAGCCAGCAGGTTGAGGGAGGTGACTCTGCCCCTCTGCTCTGGTGAGACCCCACCTGGAATACCATATCCAGCTCTGGAACCCCACACAGAAGAAGGACACGGGCCTGCTGCAGCACATCCAGAGGAGGGCCACATAAACGATCAGAGGGCTGGAGCACCTCTGCTGTGAGGACAGGCTGAGAGAGTTGGGGTTGTTCAGCCTGGAGAAGAGAAGGCTCCAAGGAGACCTTTTTGTAGCCTTTCAGTACTTAAAGAGGGCTTATAACAAAGATGGGGACAGACTTTTTAGCAGGGCCTGTTGCAACAGGACAAGGTGTAATGGCTTTAAACTAAAATAGGGTAGCTTCAGATGAGATATAAGGAAGAAATTTTTTATGATTAGGGTGGTGAAACACTGGCACAGGTTGCTCACAGAGGTGACAGATGCCCCATCCCTGGAAACATTTAAGGTCAGGTTGGATGGGGCTCTGAGTGAGCTGATCTAGTTGAAGATGTCCCTGCTCATTGCAGGGCTAGATGATCTTTAAAGGTCCCTTCCAACCCGAACTATTCTATGATTCTACAGTTCCCTATATTTTGAGACATCACAAAAGGAAGGCGATCCACAGAAAAAGTTCTGTTCCATAAACACACGTCCTGGCAAACAGTAAGGGTTGGTTGGTGTTTTTTTTTTTAAATAAAAGAATTACTTAAACACTTTCTTATCACAAGAAAACCCATCACTGTACACAGATTCCCCAGGAATGCATGTGTATTTAAAGTAGCATCCAAGAGCCAGAAATATTTCTGGCACATTCTTTTGGCTTACCTTGGGTTTTGTCTGTTTTAACAGTGGCTCAACATATCCTCATAAAAGAGAATATTCTTTTATTTGCATGTTTTTTTATTATCTATGCTGATTTAAAAAATAAAAACCAGCAAGCTGATGAAAACTGGATATAGAGAAGCAAAACGTACTGTACAGTATGCTTCCTTGCTTCATTAATCTGAGCAGCACAGCATGTCTTACTTTTAATAAAGTAACAAAAAGATAATGAACAAAATGCTGGTTCATGTGCGGTTAGTACAAGCCCTTTTATCAAAAGGGCAAAGTATTCTTTTTTCCTACTCACCACTATCAAACTGATCAAATTACTTATTCCTCCCACCCCTTTTTTAACCCTAAGAAAATCACCCATTTCTTCCTACTACTCTATTATTCCTTAGAAGTTTGAAAAACTATATATATACAGAACAACATTAAAAGCAACATTATCTTCACTTAGGTTCCTTAGAGTGTCCTGAATCTGCATTTCTAATGTAAATGTAAGTTTTACTGCAGTCTGCACAATAAATTTATTTTTACTTTTCAATAAGCCTTAATTTATCGACTTTTTCTTGTAGTTAGTTATAAAAATAGTACATATGTAGCTGCGTATAAAGTTAGTTTCAAAGTCTGTTTTGATCTTACAAGTTGGTGATGTCCCTGAACTCACATCAATGCTAAATGCAAGAACTGGCATTTATCACCTCACAGGAATAGTTCATCACACCTGCCTGCCTTTCATTTCTATTTCATACAAAAGAAATAGCATATGAAGGAGAAAGTAGGAATTGCTACTGAATATGCATCTAATGACATACATGGAAGATAAAGTTGTCAGGCATTCCAACGTTGTTTGGTACAGTGACAGCAATTAATACTTATCATGTGATCAGAAAACTCCAGCACTGGAAACACTTGCTCAAAATCTTGAAAAATAAGCAGTTCTGACTGAATTATCAGGATTGTCAATTGTATTACTATCAAGTATATTTAAGTGAAGAGTCAACAATACCTTTTTAATTCTCTTTAGAACTGTGAAACTCATATAAAAATAAGGCTAGTCTTCAGCAGAGGTACATTTTTTCAATACACTGGCTTTTTCTCTTTATTACAATGTCAGCAACATTGTAATTGTTTTAAAACAGTTTTAAAGCTTAATATTAATTAGAAATGGATTTTAAATAAAAGTAATATTTAAACTTCACCAACTGACACCTCCATTACTTTAACTTTTATGTTAGGTCTCTCTTTGTTGTTGAAACACTAATTCTTAACATTTTGTCTCTAACACTTCTGCTAAAAGAATACCTTCCTGCACTCCTGCAAGTGACAAAAGAAAGCCTCCCCGGGGTTTCTAAGATGCTTAAGGGAGGTAAGCAATTTAAGATTTTATTTTTTAATTTTTCTTATGTTGTGTCAAATATTACAGACCTGAAGATAGATCAAAAAAACCAAAAGCAGCTTTCCATAGCCAAGCAATGGTAGAATCATCACATCTAATTTTCATTGGGTTTGCCAAAGAACATACTATATCTTTATAAAAAGCTATAGGACAGTGTATCTGCCAATTCTGGGCTACCAAAATGAAGTACAGCCTGCACAACAAGTTATCTTCCGATGCAGACTACATATCACTATCCAAGTTTATTCTGATTTAACAGTCAATCAACAGAAGCAGGGATGTTTAGCATCATCCTTTGTTTAAAATATTAAGCACCAGTGTTAACAGTGTTGTTAGAAGTAAAGTTTCAAAGATGCAGGGTAAAATACCCCAGTTTTAACTGATCAAAGTTCACAGTCCTGAGCTCATTGTGTCATTGCCTTGCTAGCCATCTTCTCTCTCTGCAACTTTTAACGTTAAGATCCTGAGTTTTTTGGTTGTTGGTTTTTTGTTTGGTTGGTTTTTTGGTGTTGTGTT
>VFFE01007181.1:1912346-1986026 GCA_008921705.1 Burhinus oedicnemus
GGACGACACCTTCCCCCCTTCCCCGCCCTTCGAAGGAGGGGGAACAGGAGAAGGGCCTGCTCTCGGTGGAGCTGCCGGGAAGGGGCTGCGTACGAGGTGGCCGCCCTGGACACGCACATGGGGGATGGGGGCACGGGAATATGAAATGAAAACAAATCCCAAACAAACAGTTAATTGAAACCACCGATTTAAAAAGCCAACCAGAAAACTAACCCTGGCAAGTAGGATTTGCCCTCCTCTTCTCCTCTTGACTGCACTTATTGGCCGCGCTTATTTGCAAGGAGCTTGTATCTGCCAATGCAAGTGGTCGGTTGGTGTGTCCGTCAAAAGGGAAATATCAATTCGCCGCTAAGGGAGTAGATTCCCATCCATCCATCACAAGGCTTAGCAGGTAGCCGCCTAGAAATCAATCACACACTAATAATAAAAATATATATATATTCCTTCCTCATCACATTACAGCCCTAGTACTCTCAGCAAGTATATATGTATCCTTGATGAATATATGCATGGATTTTATCATATGCATCACTCTTGTCCAAATTGAAATGATCTTTAAAAAAAAAAAAAGTAAAAATCACACAACATCATAAATGAGGAACCCCAGGAATTATTCATTAATTATATAACTGCAAAATAATATCCTGTTAGTTTCTGCTTTCCATTCGCCAGCCACTAGAAGGGAACAGAAATCTCTCACCTTTTTCCTGACACAATTTTTAAAACACCAAACCTTATCCAGTATTTAGGTATCAAGCCAAGAATTTCCAGAGCTTATCAATTCTATTCTAGAAAACTTTAACAACAACAATAATATTTTTAAACACTTGGCACAGAAAATGAGACTCCTATGGCTGCTTTTAGGAGAAATTGCAAGAGAGGTTTCTGGTTGACGATTCTGTAGGGAGAGGCACTCTCTTACCAGAATAAGATGTGCACTTGGTCCCATTTATTATAATCTCTTTCTAAAGGAATATAAAAAGCCTGTTCTGTGAATTCATTTCCAGTTTCAGCTACCAGACAGTTGAAGAGAGCAATATATAGCAATTTTCTTTATCACAATAAATTTACAGTAATGTATTACAGCCATATTCTTGTTTAAGCTTCTCACCTTTAAAATCATTGCATCTGTCTTTCGTCCTCACATGGATTTTACAACATCACGTTTAGCTGACATCTCGTTTGCGCGGAGGAAGGAGGCAGCAGGGAGAGCCGGAGCAACCGAACCCCTACGAGGGGAGGAAGAGAGGGAACCTGCTGCAGCCAGGGGAGGCTTGTGTGCTCCCGTCCCTCGTCTTTCTGTCCCTCAGCGAGTCTCCCTCAGTCAGCTGCGAGCCTGGCTGTCTGGGTTGCCAGTCCCTGACTCAACATTCCCAGCATTCCCGAGGAGCTGGGGCTTCATCAGCGCCGAGCGGCCTGCCGCCGGGGGCAGCAGCAAGCTCTCTGATAGCAGGCGGGGAGCACTGGCAGCAGCAGCAGCAGCACCACACGTACTGCCAGCCCATGGATTTCTCAGAGCATTTGTCTCTGTCCATTCATTGCAAACCCATGGGTTCCAGTCCCTACCCGGTAAACGTCTGAAAGGAAAGTGTGTTACTCATTGTGAAACAGCCTAAAAATACACCAATATCTGCGTAAAACTGCAGAGGCAAAAGTGCTTGCTTGTGCCTGTTCACTGAAGGCCAAAAAATGTTCAGAGCTGGGTGCTTAAGAACATGACATCTAAAATCCACTACTATATGTGCATACACAGACAGGAAAACAAAATTAAATCTGTTACCTTAAGTGTAAAAGTAATTAAGATGACATCCGTATTGGTTTGTGGTTTAAAAAAAAAAAATAGTATACAGGGAAAAAAAGCAGGACATTAGCTGCTATGTGAAACCTGAAGGCCTTTTTCATCAGAAAACTGTAAACTGCATTAAAAATTACTCCTGAGATTTTATTTATTTAGTTTTGTGTTAAGGGCAATGAGGGAAACTTCTATAAATATCACTGACTTCGCATCCTAAGAAATGAGGGGTTTTTCCTCTTCTATTTTTCCCCTCTTCTCAAATTTTATTTCTTAAGTTTAATTGCTCTTGATATAATTTTAACTGGTCACCCTCAGTCCTTAGCTTCAATGCAACTTCATACCTTACCTTACATAGAATTTCACAAATGTATTTTATCTGCCTCTTCTTAACTTCATTGCTGTAACAGTGTTTTGAAGAAGCACTTCAGATATGGAGTTGTTTTACTGTAATCTGTATTTTATTCTTCTCTTGCCCACATATGCACCTATACATGCCACTATTAAACATTATCGATAAGAACAGCTTTTATGGAATTTCTATTAAAAACTATGTCAAATGAAATTGATTTCAACCAATCATTTCTAAAACTAACATAATCCCTTCATTGCTGTATTTGAATTCTCTAAAGCCAGTTGAAATAGTCTGCTGTCATGAATATTTATTCAGAGATGCAAATATTCAAAACAATGCTAGACTGCAATTCACAATAAAAGTATAGCAGTTTTTTACTTCCCCAAGAAAGGGACATACTCTTACTATATCTGTCTACCTCAGCTATAATTACAATATGAGCCAAATATTTTTTCCAAGTTCAAAGTAATGAGACAAACCATGATTAAAATTCAAACTTCAGTTGCTTTTTCAAACCTGCATATTTACTTGAATACATTTCTGTTAAAATAGTTACAAAACCACGGAAATTACAGACAGAGAAAATCTGTTTCTGGAGAAATTGACAAGAAGGGACATGGTTTTGTATACAAATAATTTCACTTGATCTAAAAAGCAAAACAAAGTACTCTGAAGAGTTCGCAAGTCTGAATCTGCAAGAAAAGGGAAGAACACTATAAAATGTGGGTCACTACACTGAATACTTCAAAGCACAAGGAGCGTCCGTTTTCAAAGTTTAGTGTTTAATTTGGATTCTGTGTGCAATAAGAATATCCTACCGACCTATCTTAGTATTGCCAATACCAATTCTGTGTCAGTACTGTTAATGATGACAGGACTTTTGTTCTAAGTGTTGTCAGCTGCTGACAGTTTTTTTAAACAACATATCACCCCATCCCTGTCTATAAAAAAAAAAAAGACAGGAACATCAGGTTCTGCTTTATCTTTTTGTGATTCATTCACTGGCAAAAGTTATGGGCCTTGTGATAGCCTGCAAAAGCCAGGATCATTCTGACAAAAGACCAGTAGCCCAAGAATTCTCTTTCCAAGGAAATCGTTGTGGGAAGACACCATAGAGTTACCATAAGGTTGCAACAATATTGCAATGAATTAAGCTTGGTATCATTCAATAAAGTTTGTAGCAGAATTAATCATAGATCGTCTTGGAGCAGTAGACCATCTGCAGTGGGACTATCAGTATTACTAGTGCCAAAGAACAGAATATACCCACTATGGACAAGACCATTTGGTGTAGAGCTTTGTGGGGAAAAAAAAAGTATTTTGCCAAATTGTACTGAAAAGAGTTGTTAGAAAAATGTGCAGCTCAAGTAAAAGGGAAAAAAATAATCAGAATTTTACAGCTAATCTACTTATTGTATTAGTAGAAACAACGCTCATGCAAACAACCTCAGGGTCACATAATCCAAACCCTTCAATAATATTCATTCCCTATATTCAAGACAAGGCTGGAATAATAACAATAGTACCTAAGAGTGACTTTTTTGCAGCTGATGAAAGTTCTCATTTCGGTCTAATCACAGGAACATCTGTGTTGTCTTTGCTGTCATGAGGCAGGTGGGCACCATTAAGCATAAAAAGAAGAAAACCGGATCATGTGAGTAAACTAGCACTTTTTTTTTTCTTTTGTTTTTGTTATAAGAGGTTCCAGTGCGTTACTAGACATATCTTTCAGCCAACTGTTAGAGGGAAGAAGTCTGTTTTAAAACTTAAACCAGTATTTATAATATGTGTCATGTGATGCTATATCTAAGGTTTACACTGTTCAACAGATTCTACCTTCAGATATATTTTTGGCTATCCTGCTTTTGTTTGTTTGTTTTCTGAAATTGTTTGTTTGCTTTCTGAAGAGTTTTCTGCCTTAAAAATGTGGCATATTCATAGTTCTTTCTGCTCATCATAGATCAGGAGCTGTGAAAACCCCACTGAAATTAATGACTTTTTTTTTTTAAACTTACTCTTGTAAATAAAAGTAAGTTAGACCTTAAACAATTAAAGTATATATGAAATACAGATTTTAAAGTCTGCTATTTTCCTCAGACTATGCTATATTGATTTTGGAAACATGGAAGTGTAAAACTTACTCTTATTATAATTTTTCTGTTTAGTTACTCTACGTATAAATAATTCAAAATAACATTAGAAAACATATAGTGTTACTGATTGTCTTCTGTTCCCACACCTCCCTTTATCCTTCACAGGTCTCTTCTCTTCTTACCTGTGGTAATGACACTTCAGCAGCAGCTAGCTCCCTTTCATATTTTCATGAAGATGTACGCTGTTTAGTGCTTCATTTTTTAAAAAACAGAAATACAAATGGAAATGGAGCTCAGTCAGTGCTGCTGCATAATTGAAAGCAAGCAACTGCAGGTGTGTGCCTTAAAAACTGAGGAAAGTGCATTTTAGATTTATTGCATTGAACCTGGCCCTGATGTATTCATCTGTGCTTCCCTCGTCGCAGAGTTGCTTTCAGCTTTCATTTTCTATTACAGAAGCCAAGTCAAGAACGTGATATAACAGTCTACTTTTTAATGAAAAAATAAAAGTTAAAAATTGTTTGTAAAAAAATAACTTTGGTATTATATTGATGTATGAAAGTCTGAATTACTTTCTCACAAAAATACAGCACAAATAGAAACAACACAAAGACATGAAAATTATTAGAAACATGGGAACTTCTGAAGGAAAAATAAAAGGTGATCATGCTGGTCAGCCCCTGTGTTTTGATGGTAAAAAACAGAAATACGTAAGATTACGCTAGATTAGACTATTACCAAGAAATTGAATCAGTAATTCTGTTTACCCTATGCTGCAGTAGAAAGCAAATAAATGTGACAGTAATCTCATGGATAAGTTTTAACTGATTATTCCATTCACAAGTACTTTTAAAGTTAGTTATGATTCTCCATTAGAACTCACTATTACAAGATATTACTGAGATATGTTGTTTAAATAATATTCAAAGAAAGGGTTTAAGGGATATATTTATCCTTTGGAAAAGAAAGTAATTGATGATGGATGTTGGTGCTCCTTATTCATATTATTACCTGATTCCCAGCAAGGATCAAATCAAAAAAGTTACTTTCATAGTACAAGTTCTTCCCAACTGGTAAGGTCCAGAAAGAAGAAAATTAATGGAACTGTGCAAGAAAACTACTTTCATGTGGAGTACACTGATATCTCTAGAAGAAAAGAAAAAAACCCCAACCCTAAATTCTGCATGATTTACACTGAAGGTTCCTGAAAAAAAATGTTGCATTTACCATGATGTGGTGACTAGACTTGGGGTGAGCACTTGACCCAAAACAAGCAAACAAAAACCTCCAAACGAACAAAATCATTGAAACAAAATTAAGTTTTTCTGTTGATTTCAGAATGAGGTCCTATTAGTTTAGTCCACAGAGGTGTTGCACCTGTCAGTCAATTTATAGGACTGCTCTGTTTCTGCTTTATCAGTTCAGATATCCACCTACAGATCTGTCAAATTGAATCATAAAATAGTTTCCACCAAATGTTAGTTTCCTTCTTTACTTATGACAGATCACCAATCAAAGTCTGCTGTCTTGCTTTTCAAAATCATTAGTATAATTTATTTATTTTTAATCTAACAGTGACACATGCTTTACAGAGGATGGAAAAATGTTACTTAGATATATATGAACACACAATATGCTATTGTGGAATTAATTATAATGTATTATTGTGCAAAAACAAACAAGGAAAGTATATTCTTTTTTGTAATTGCATAGTTTAAGCAATTTATTATGTACTGCACTGCTAATCTATTCAGGATAGAAATAAAGCTTCTCTGGCACATGCTGTTAATTTCATTCTTGCAAATAGAGCAAAAATAGCAAAATTATTTAATAGTAAAAATATCTAGCTCACAGAAGTTCTTCAGCTGTCACAACTCAAACCAGAGCTATTAATAGGCTTTTACATCAACTATACAATATATTTCAGAGACTTAAAAATGTTTCTTAGAAAAATTGAAACTCCAGTGGCCCCAACAGTATTTAGTAAATCTAGCTTAAAATATCTTGAATTAGGTTTAATATTTTAAGACCTAAAATTTTATCAATAGTTCTTTATTTACCTGGTTGGATATGTTTTCTAGAAACACAGTATTACTGCTACCACTATTGTAAATGTCACTATACTAGAGCTGCTGCTAAATGAGTACTGACTAGTAAACACCTAGATGCTGGTTATTTTTTAAAATCATTTTAGACAATTCAGAGCTGAAGTCCAACTGACTTTTCAGTAAGGCCTACGCTTTCAAATGCCTACCTTATTCCTGAAAAATAAATCTAGATACTAAAATTTTACTTACAAGCATCAACATGAGGCATTTCACCTTAAGGCTACTGAGGTTCCCCTCTCAATTCTTCAGTTGCAGGAAACTGAGATCTCCTCCCTTGCTTGTGATCTCAACCACCGACAGTGAAGTTGGCAGATACAAACAAAATCAGGATGGTAGGACTGTTCACTCCTAGTACATCATCTTTTCTCAGCAGAGCTACAGGGCAGCTGTTCAGTAAGGGAACTTTTTACTAGCAAGGCAGTGTTCTCTGATTTTAAACAGCTGGGTACTGGAGCCTGAGTTACTGCCTTTATCACATTCACATGGTGGAAGGGCTTGGGCAGGAACCAAACTACTTAAGCTTGGTGGAGCTAGGAACTTGATCCACAAGGGTAGTCCCAAAATTGAATCAAATTTCTACAGTGAATAGCTTCAATCAAATAAATTAAGGAACAAAGTGAAAAGAGTGAAAAGCAGTAGCCTTGTATGACTGCATCAAAGCCAAAAGTGGATGTATACAAGGTAGTAGAGTATCAGACTGACAATGAACCTGCAGATGCTTCCCTACTTTTGCAGTAGTTGTGGATTCTGTTGAGGAACTGCATGTCCAACAGAGCAGCAAGAAGTATAATATGCCTGCCCATGGATGGCCAGTCCAGCTCATGCTAATGCTAGCTACCAGCTAGTAACTGACATTACATAGAAGGCATGAGGTTTACACAACTGTTATGTTTATAACAAGAGGACTTGATAGTCTTCCATTTGTTACTCTATATAGACATGCTGAAGAGGATTTATAGAACTACTGTTCTGAGAGGGTAACACTTTTTATCCACTTCATAATACTCCATAGGATTATACAAAGTATAAATTTGTGGGGAATTAAGTTTGATTTACTTTGTATATTACTGTAGACAATTTACAAGGCGTTTTTATAGGTGCTTTTACACATCTGCTAGTACTCTTCCTCGGTATTTTTGCATGAAAAGAAAAAACCCTCCACAAGGTCCCCAAGTAAAAACTATGATACAAAGGCTTAGGTTGTCTCAATCTTCAACTTCACTACAAAGTCTCAGAAACTTTAAGAAAAAAATGTGAATACTATGAGCTATGCTTGAGTCTATAGCTAAACTATCACTTCTCCTGTTTTTGTGGTTCATGATTGTAGTTAGGGAATATTTTATGCCATCCCAACATTCTTTTAAAATTAATTTTAAATGCATTTGTTATACACAAGGTTATACTATGTAAAAAAATACCTAGAGAACACAAGAATGTTAGATTTCTACCTGTACCAATAAATTTTTTGCTTCAAGTAGAACCTAAAGACAGATATGAAGGAATCCTGCATTTCAGTAACCAGTCAGTTGTCATATACTGCATAATCTTCACTGAAGTAGTCTTAACTTCATTGTCCTGTTTACTTAGTATTGTAGTGATAACTTACAAAAATACTGCGTAACCATTGGATTTCACTTTTGTAATCGAGATTCTTGCCAGTGCTGTAACACAGAATAACTAATGGCACATGTCATTCTGAACAATTCATTTATGTTCTGGTCTTTAATATTTTTATATGTTCTTTTAAAATATTCTTTAATATTTTTATATTTTATTCTTTAAAATTTTATTTATTCTTTAATATTGTTATATTTTGATATTCCTTAATATTTTTATATGTTGTTTCATGTGGGCACCAGTGATACAGCCAGGGGCAGCCTGAGGAATATCAAGAAGGATTATAGAGCCCTGGGAGCAGCGGTCAGAGACTCTGGGGCACACGTAGTTTTCTCATCAATCCTCCCGGTCAAAGGGAAGGGGGTTGATAGGGCCAATCAAGTCTGGCAAATCAACAAATGACTACAGGACTGGTGTCACAGCCAGGGGTTTGGCTACTTAGACCATGGAACTTGCTTTGAGAAACCTGGTCTACTGGGGCCTGATGGGGTCCACTTGTCAGAGAAGAGGAAGAGTATCTTCAGTCAGAGGCTTGCCAAGCTCATGAAGAGTTGCTGAGGGAGGGGAACCTCAATCCATCCCACTCCTACCAGTATGATGCCAATGCCAGTAATAGATACCCAAAGCCTGGAGAAGGGTCACAGGTCAACTGGAGAGCCCCCGGAGTGCAGCACAAAGGAATATCAGCCAGTAAATTAGCTTCATCGGAGGCCCAACTTAAATGCCTCTATGCAAGTGCACATAGCATGGGGAATAAACAGGAGTTAGACACATGCACACGCCTGCAGGGCTATGATCTCATTGGCATCATGGAGGCGTGGTGGGATGGCTCCTATGACTGGAGTATTGGAATGGAAGGATACAGGCTCTTCAGGAAGGACAGCTAGGGGAGATGAGGATGGGGTGTCGTCCTCTATGTCAATGACCAGGTGGAGTGTATGGGGATGGATGAGGAACCGACCAAGAGCTTATGGGTCAGGATTAAAGGGAGGGCAGGGACAGGTGATGTTACAGTGGGGGTCTGCTACAGGCCACCTGACCAGGAAGACCGAGTGGATGAGGCCCTCTCTAGACAGATAGGAGCAGCCTCACTTTGACAAGCCCTGGTCCTCATGGGGGACTTCAGCCACCCCGATACCTGTTGGAGCGACAACACAGCCGCGCATAAGCAATCCAGGAGGTTCCTTATGCATCAATGGAATGTGTCAATGACAACTTCCTTCTCCAAGTGACAGAGGAGCCAACAAGGAGAGGTGCCATGCTGGACCTTGTTCTCACCAACAAGGAGGGGCTGGTGGGGAATGTCAAGCTCAAGGGCAGCCTTGGGTGCAGTGACCAGGAGATGGCCGAGTTCAAGATCCTTAGGGCGGTGAGGAGGGCACACAGTAAGCCCACTACCCTGGACTTCAGTAGAGCAGCCTTTGGCCTCTTCAGGGATCTGCTTGGCAGAGTATGGTGAGATAAAGTCCCAAGAAGTGTTTCCTGAACCTGTTTAATTTACTAGCATAAATGTAACTGTAGGTGAAATTCTATCTGGTTGATTCTCAAGACATTCTTTTCCTCTGTCTACAGAAGCATCTAATGAATAAGTTCTCCTCAGAACCTGAAATATGCATTAAAAAAAAAGCCTACTTCAGTACTGATGATTGCAGATGAAGTGCCTTCCTTAGCTAGGGGCATTTAGATCCAGGGATCAACTAGGTATTGTCTTTTTTTGCATTTCTCACCTAAGAGTCTCTGCTTTCTTCAGTGCTCCAATCCCACTTTTACATCCTATTCCACTAGTATAGTTTGTTGATTACCTTTCTGACTAAGAGCAATTTGTGATTCCATTAATGGAAACACAACCACGTATTGTAACAGAAGAATTTACCTATATAACAATAATGGAGGTCTACATTAAATTGAACTGATTGATTACTTTTTATTTCTTTATTAAGCTATATAGAAAAAAGAAGATGGCTCAGAATTTAAAATAGAGGGGGAGAAATGTTTTCCAATTGTCAGCTTGACATTATATAACAGTTCCCTACAAATAGGTATAAAATGGCTGCTAATGCACAGGAATTCCTCCTTGTCAGTCTGGCACATCTATTTCTAGTGGACTGCAAATCTCAGCATATGCAATTTGCAAGCCTGACTATGCCTGAGGTGTGACTGTGCAATGAGGGAGAAGGTGGCTCTCATAACATAGTTCTTGCAAATTTGAGGATTATTTTTTTTCTGTTATCACTTGATAAAGTGTTGTTCAGAGGGGAAAAAAATCCATACATGTGACTATCCCTAATCTCCTTTTTCAGTTTTTGTGGGCTTTCTCATTGTTTAATTGACTTTATTGGGGGAGTCAAATAAAAAAAAAAATTAAAAAAAGGAAAAATACAGGAAACATAAAACTTTAAAGCTTAGTAATAATTTTGTTTCCAATCAATTCTGGTTATGGATTAAATATACCGTAGTAACTTTAATTTCCACAAAGTTTTTCTTCTTTATCATTTAGACTTAATCTTAGGAAGAAAACTTATTTGAAGCTGCTGAAAGATGACAGAAACCTCAAAACATAGGACGCAAAAATGAAGCCTATAAACAGCTGTTGCTCTATCCTTCCCTCACCTTTAAGAATGATGAAACATGTACACTCCTGTCAATCCATTAGCATTGAGTAGCACAGTATTCTTTTGGCAGATGTGAAAAACAGCAGAAGAAAACCATCAGCTATGCTGAAGCCCTACAGAAATGGTGAGGAGCAGATACTCCCAGAAAAAAACAGGTGATAGAAACAAATAAAGTACTGGTAAATTCTTCAGTGAAATTACTAGCTAGAGGAAGAAATATCTATGCAGAATTTCTATAAATGTATCAGCCATAGAAAAGGTAAGAGAAAAGCAATGGAAAATGTCACAAATATAGCTTAATTCCATTTTTTGCTCCTTTAGGATGTAAAACACCTATGTAGAAGTGAACTATAAACTATAAATCACAACATTTTTCATGTTGAGATAAAGGATTATTTTGCCGTGCAGTACTGAATTTATTCTGAAATCTTCAGGGCAATTGGAAATCAAATATGTATAGCAAAAGGCAGACAGGCAAACCATATGTTACAATAGCAGCAGCTGCTGTGAAGGGCAGGATAAATGCATTAATCACTGAAATATAGCTCAATTAAAAAGATTTTTATAAACCATGAAGTATCAGACTACAATACAGAGAATGATTTCTTGATCCCTGAGCAGACTGTGCTACTAATGTGGTACGAAAACTGTATATGACCATCTTTACTATGAATGGAGGAACCAGGGAGATACTGGGATAAAACAGTAGGCAGTACTTACAACAGCATTATTTTTAATAACATTTCTCTGCTTCTTATTTATATGTACTTACATTTCTTTGCTTCTTCTTTAAATGTACTGGATTTTCCAAAATACATTTTTATTTCCTGCATTCTTTTTAAAACCTTGACCAGGCACCTGTGAAGAGGAATACATCTAAAAATGATTTGCAGCTACAGCAATTGGTCTAAGAAAACATATTACCTCTGTGTACAAACCTTATCTTGAAGGAAATATTTTGCCTGCTTCTTTCATGCAGCTAATGAGATTCAAGTTTTTGGTGTTTAAGTACAGTTGCAGTTTTAGGATCCTAAACAGCACTACAGCCTGTGCTTGACAGACAAAACGGTTCATTTAGAAATAAAAGAGAATCTGAGCAAAACTGCTTTGTTGTCTTTAATGAGGAAAAAAGATAGGAACACAGGAGCATAATGAGAAAACAAAGTATTTTGGAAGTTGACAATTATTTCATTCATAATAGTTTACAATTATATTAGTTGAGTGAAATGGCTCTTTACTGCTGTGTTCTTGTTACAGAGCGGAGATTATGGTGATCCACAACGTATTATAAGGAATAGAAGTGAAGAAAGAAGATCAGGCTTAAAAAGGATTTCGTTTGGCATAGCAGCAGGTACTCAGGAATGTAAGGTGAGTTCAGGTGGTTTGCACATAAAACCACTAGATCTTCAAGACCTCTAATATTGGCTGTTTAGTACACTCATTATTGAACTTTCATATCATATGCCTACTAATATAAAAGGTAAGGAAAAATGCCCAATAGCAGATATTCTGGTTACACTCTTTCAAGGCTCCTACCTGCATTTGATTTTTCATGAGTTCTCTGTAAAGCAGGACATTAGGGTGTCCAAAGGCTATAAATCTTTGTTTCAGGTCCTTCTCAGACACTGTTCCCATCTTGTTACACAGACAAACCACTCTGCTTGCACTGTAGTACAGGTTTTCTTTTTGTTGCCAAGTTACTTTCTAGACATGTTTTTTTTCTTGAGAAGCTGCATGTTGTTGATTTTTCATAGTCCTCTTCTTCCTCCCAATTTGTTTGATAAACACAATGCAGCAGCAAAGGCAGCCATGGAACTGAATGGTGTTATTTGTCAGTTACCTCCTGGTGCGATGAAGCCAGCAGGAGTATAAAAGCACCAAAGAATGCCTTTAAAAGAAGAGTCATTTTCTTAAAAATTGAGAAGTGATTCTCTTAAGATAATACTTGCAATCAGCACCCAGCATGTGCAGCAGCCACGTTCTGGAAGACAAAATTGGCTGCTTCAGAGAGTTCAGCATAAAGCAGACGGTTGGGGTACTGTAGTTCTCCTACACGAAGTTATTAAAAGACAAATCATGTATGCTACTGAAGCTCAAGCTGAGGTGTTCCAAAATCACATAGTTCTTATATAGAACAGAAAATAGTTAAGATCTGTGTGTTGCTCTTTGAAACTTAAGCTGTGGTCACCAAACCCATCCATATTAATTAGGTGTATCTTAAGAGACGCTTTTTTGCAGATCAGCTTGGAAAATAGAACGCTTTCAGAGGCATAGAAATGACTAAGATGCATGCAAGTAGAACAAAATAAACTAAGGAAGAAATGAATGAGAGAGGTGGGGGAAAGACCAGAATAAAGTACTGCAGTAATTAGAATTTTTATTTGTAGAAGAAAAACATATCGCAATGGAATTATGGTTGTGGTTATGAAAGAGATACTAGACGAACATGTGAAAGCTACTGAGTTACTGATGAAATACTCTTTATTAGTTCAGTTCCAGCAACCGCCAGCACTATAAGTACAGAAATGATCCCTATACTGATCACCTCTGGCAGTCAGTTTTTAATGGAATTTAGGGTACAGTATTATTCCTGAGATTGCTATTTACTTCTTATAGTAGAACCCAAGGTGGAGCAACATCCCCAAGGCTGCACATTTCCTGTGCTCAAAAACTAGATTAACTGTTTCTAGCTATTCTAGCACTGTCAGTGCTATTTGTTATTACAGAAACATAAACTTAAGTTCCCTGAATTTAAAATTCTGAATCTCTCAACATTTTGTCCCCTCTTTTCATAAGAGACATTCTTTTTATGCTCTGATTTTGAAGGGAAGCTATCAAAAAATTTTAAATTGTCTGAAACATTTCCATTTTTATATGCTGTTGTAGATTTTTGTTATAAAAAAATGGACTAAGTAAATCTCAACCATTAATTTATCAAAAGGTGTTACTTTTGGTGGAAGTGATGGTGGTGGAAGCGCTGTGCTGAATGCAGATTGCTAATGGGGAATAAATGTGCTTCACATAGAGCCCACTGGAAATTACCTTCACATGTCATTCAGATTAGATGAATAGCATGGCAGAAGATTGCTTATTTTGTCATAATAAAATTAATACAGATTTTAAAATAAAGATTATGCTCTGGAATTAATATGATAGTTTATGATTGCTCAAATGAAGTGAGAAACACATTGGCACTTCATTTACTATGCAAAAATTGTGTATTTTTTTATAAGTGGAGCTCTTTTAAGAAAATAATAAGCTTCATTATGCCAGTGAACAGTAAAAATTTCATTTATTTTCAAAAAAATAGATTATAAGTATTTAGCTTTTTCCTGAATTTATAGTCTCTCTTCCAGTTGAATTTTTTTTTAAAATGTTCATACCATATTCTTTTGTCATCTGACAACAGGACCAGCAGGGAAGTAGCTACTTCTTTGGAGGAACTGCTTCTTCATATAAGGTGCAGTGATGCTGCAGATCGAGTTTTGATGCAGCCCCTTCTTGGTCTCCCAGCACTAGCATTAGCTGGTCTTTGCTCTGCCTGGTCTATATTTTAACTCTTGCTTTATGGGATGTTTCCAGAGTTCATCTTATCACAGTTATCAGAAAAAAGAAAAAAAATCTCTATCACAATGACAGAAATGAGGGCATAATCTGATATGTATTACTTTAGAAACAATGCCAGGTTTAGCATTCCTTGCTACTTAATGATCTACCAATTCATATATGGTGCTGCACCACAATTTTTTCCATTATGACAGCATAGCTAATTGTATGGTTATACAGTGAAAATCAAGAAAGTAATCCAGTGAAATTACCCCCCCCCGTTTCTCTTCCATTTCTTTTCCCTACACAAAAATTTTAGTCAGATCAGTTCTCAGTCCAGCTCCACATGTGACAGCATGAAACACTTGTACTGGCACACAGAAAAGAATAGCAGTGAATAAAGGGGCAAGATCTCCATGAATCTTTAACATAGCCAATGATCTTTCTTTCACCATGGTGAAAACTGCTGTCTTAGTTGTATGAGAAAACTTCCCATATCTAATAGTATCAGGCTACAGTCTTTCTAGTTCAAAGTTCAGATACTAGAAACCAGAACTTTAAAAACAAAGAAAAAAAACACAACAGAAAAAAGGTGCCGTTTCAGAATGCAGAGTCATACAAGAACCACGTTGCCCTCTGCTGCTCTATTGATATAATCATACTCTTTTTATGAATACAGTAAGTATACTTCTGAGCTGTTTTTAAATTTCCTAATTTATTTATTTATATTTCCATCCTGTTCATGAGTCATAATTTGAGTTAGTATATCTCTAAATTACTGTTTATATTAAATACATATCTCTCTAGGAAAAAGGAACAATTCTTATCTAGAAAGTGTTGTCATGCAGTTAAGTGGATAAACTAACAGTATACCGTGGAATAGCAATTTTAAATCTAAAATAAATGTGTAATTTGAGTTTAAAATCCTTAAGTATGTGCGGAACAGAGCCTCTCACAGAAGTAAAACCATTGTTCTTATCTGATCTCTGGGATAAAAAAATTGAACTGGGAGTGATAAATCGTTTTCCTTTTTTTTTTTCCCTTCCGTACATATCCAGTTTGTAACAAATTAAAGACTCAGCAAAGACTATAGAGCTTGTATATACAGTAACAATTAGATATTTGGGTTCGTCATCTGAGGGGAAAAAAAAATCTATTTATTGATTAGCCTAAGCCTTGCATTTTAGGCAGTATTATCATTCTGTTCACTCAGATGCCAGTTGTTTTCATCCATCCTTTGGATCATCTGTTATTATTCAGGAGTGGTGTGTCCTAAGGACAGTGGAGCGCAACCATGTTTTTTTCTTAGCTGTAACGTGATAAGCATTAGATGCCAGAATTTAGCAACTCCAGTAACAAAAATGGCCTCTTACTTGTAGCAGGGGTCCTATTGCCAAGCATCAGTAGGTCTCACAGCTTCTGTCGCATTCAGCCTACTGGTTGTTTGGTTTGTAAATACAAACACTGCCATAAATCCAGAACATTTTCAATATAAACAGGGATAAAGTATGACAGATGGATGTAGAACACAGATGGAAGGAGGGAGTAGAAAGTCTTCATTGCCACAATCCATATCATACTTATTACGAAGAAAAAAATAGCTCCATTTCTGAAGCACCCATACAATATTTTTTGAGCTTGGAACTCTCATAAATCAGTTGCTGATGAATGCTCAGGAACTTCTGCCCTTTAGGCAGTCAACTGTCCCACTGTCCCTATTTTTCTCCTTTTGTTTTTACCTTTCACCCACGACAATCAGTTCTAAGTGTCACAGACATCATCTTTTCATTCACCAAAGATTCAGAAGTGTAAGCATTTTATGATCTCCATGAACTTTCAAGTGGTTTAAAAGTTTAGTTTAATTCTATGGTAATGTTATTTGACTTATTCCAACTCTGCAAGTATACGAAGGTCATTCAATAAGATCTTAAGTGCTCTAAGTTGTTAATTTCCTTAGCATGAAAGAAGAAAACACGATAAAGTAAATAACTCCTATTTTTGGGAAAGAAGAAATGGAAGTGAAAAAAGCCATACGGACAATAGGTGTTAATCCCTTCTGTACAGTAGCTGTCAGAGGTGATGTGTGTATAGCAAGGCCTGAGTAAGGAACTTCTTTCCAAATAGCTTATGTGCAAGGCTCCAGTACTTCAAGTTGCCAGTTAGTTAAAGCATTTATCAAGTATTACACATCATACACACAAAGAACCATGTAGTCTTTCTAACACTATTTTTTCAGTATTTTGCTTCCATCTGAGACTGAAAAAAAGGATTTATTTACCTTGAAAAAAAGTGAAAAAAGAGAAAAAGCCCACCTCTACAATTTTCTAAAAATCATGTTGTGTAACACCCTGTAGCCATAGAGATGAGATGAAACTGCATTTTTCTGTTACTGGAAACCAGAGCAATGCACATGCTATGAAAGTGAGATGCTACTTAGAGCATAATCTAACATATTTGAAGAAAAATCTTATCAAATGGTTTAATAATACTGCCCTATATTGCAAAAGGAAAAGCGAGGTAGGGAGGGAAAAAATGACACCCCAGTTATTCTGGAATAGTAATTCATGTGTTTCAGCCCTGGCCATATGGCTGTCTTTGGACATTCTGTTTGGGCATTTCTGACAGTATAGTAGTAGCACACCATCTATCTAGGTCTGTATTTTAACTCGCTAAATACAAGTCAAAAAGCACTCACACACATACACTCAGCTAAGATTAATCATACAAAATTTCAGGGAAAATATTTTTAATCACTGTTAGAAACAGAAATAGTCATTACCATGTCATCATTGCAGCCTCTTCCTTTCCAACTTTACTGATACTCCTTAGAAACTTCCATTGGTCTGGCATAATCCGATTAAAACCAAGTTATTTTCTATTTAGTGTACATAAAAGTGAGAGAATTTGGCTCATTCTTACTATGATCCAATAATGTATGCTTCTGAATTACCACATGCTGTAAAAGCATAGTCAATTAAAAACATTAAGTATGACATAACATTATAGAACACCCTTTCAGAAACTGACAATTTTTTATAACCTGGAAAGATTTGCACAAGTATGAAGCAATTTTGCTGGCAGATTTAATTTGTTCCAGAATACACTAACACTATCAGATGTACATTTGCATTGCAACAGTATAGAAGAATCACTGCAGAAGGAAGACTAGACTGACTTGAGCTACAGTAAGCAATATGATGATTTGTTGTCACACTTGTCATCACAAGTTCAGTCTCATAATAGCTATATAAGTGTATTCTTCTTTGAAGCACAGAACATTTTTGAAAGCTATTGCACATTTTTATCTGCTTTTCTTAATAAAGCTCCTTTGCCTGTTCAAAAGGAATATCCTGAATTACTGCTGTCCCAATGTTTCTAGTCAAGCTTATCTAACTCAACAGTACAAAGCTTTCAGAACGAAAAGAAATACAGTATACACTTATATACATTTTTGTGTATGTTTGTATACTTACAAGAACAACCTCATATATATATTTGATATATGTGTGTGTATACACACACGCCAATATATATAAAGCTTTCATGGTAGAAACAAAGCAGTTGTCAAAGCTTACTCATGAAGTGGGGCTGAATCATAAAATATTCAATAGATCCAGGCTGTTTTCCCAATTTTCTGCAAAACAATTATTGCCAGATCTAATGAACACCCTCTTCAAAGACTGATAAGGGTTACATCTAAATGATTTTACATCTTCAGAAATTCTAAAGCACATATGAAAATGACAATATTCACCAAGTAGCATTTGTTGAGATTTATTAAAATTATTTTGAAATATATCCAAGCTCAAGTCCAAGTTGGTTTAAGAAGCAAGTTATGATTCAAGAGCTTTGCTGAGAAAACTTGACAAAAGGGGAGACTCGTACAAAGGATGAAAGGACTACATCAGCATAGGTCATCCTTTTCTTTTTTGTTAACTCTCCATCCATTACACTGCATTTTCTGTTTCAGCTATACCCAAGGGTTAGACAGGTTAAAAACAAGACATAAGAATAAAAGCAAAACATTTGCAATTATAAAAGCCTTTTTATTGTTAAATTTTGGGAAGGAGTGGGGGTGGGGGAGTGCAACTCAGTGTAGTTGATGGTTTTTAAGCCAAATCATTTTCTGCAATTATTTATTTTAGTCAGAGCTCAATCTGCTGATACCGCTTTTTTATGCACCATTTAGTCAGTCAAAGATTTACAAAGTACTGCAGAAAACATGAAAGAAATCCCAGGAATTGGAACTGTTAGCACAGAGTTTATAAATGTACAGAAATCTATGAAGTTTCACCTATTGCCAACCGTAATTACAACTGTGAAATGCTGAAGGAAGGAAGACAAAACTATAATAAAAGTTTCCATTTGGAAGCATTTATGATATTGCACTAATTGAGGGACTGAGTCACCGTCATGTATAACCTGTAATTTAACAGTATCTTTGGAAAATGTATATAAAATTCTACTTGTCCAACAGAATTATTCATAGAGTTACAGGGACTATCAAAAATGGCAGGAAAAGGACAATCTTTTTTTTCTTCTTTTTTTTTTTTACATTTAGAGTTCAATAGTCTCATTAGTGACCATAAAGAAATAAATCATCAACCAAACAAAAACCCATGGGACCAAATAGAAAATTGCGCTAACTAGACACGTTTTTCCTCCATATTCTTCTTACTCTAGGTAATACAGAAGTTGAAGTTTGCAACAATTTATCACTTTCCCCCAAACATAAGCATGAATCCAATCATACATATAGCTCAAGGGTAAAGGAAAAGGGAATGTGCTGAAATTTTGAGAAGAAACCAGATACTGATAAAGGGAAGGACAAGTGAATATGGAAATGCCTATGAAAATGGCATTGTTTACAGTGTAGAAAGAAAAGGGCAGCTGAGGGAATTTGGTAGAAAATCCTACTATTTATCCCTTAGCACAAATATCTTTATATTCAGTCTGTTGATATTCCACTCAGATTTTTCCTGATCAGATTAGCAAAAACATAAAAGCATCTTGAAAACAGTTACAGAGACGTCTGCTTGTTTGTATCTGCCTCTGGCCTGTGGATGTGCTCCTCTTCCCTAAATACACAAAAGTGCTGTGATCTAGATAGATCATCTTAACAAAACTTCTAAATACACAAAACAATCACAAATTCCCTAAATAACACAATGGTATATTAACTATGTTTTCCTAAATCATGTTACAATAAAGTGTAATATTTGTATTTACTTGCTGACTATTTTAACATATGTAACATTTCTATAGTTCCCCCCACAATCAGAAACAATTGGAAAAAGTATTCAAAACATCAAAAGTTTTGAAGGAAAAAGAATTTTTTAACATGCTGTCATCCTGTGATAATGTCACATCATAAAAGATGTAGTCTCCTTCAGTAACACTTCCCCATTTACAATAAATGGATACATAGGATATCCATTCATATAAATTAATATATTTATCTTAAAGCAAGATAAATGATAATCATCTCCTCTCCTGTTTATACTTCCATTATTTCATTTGAAAGTAAAAATCAACTCATAGCTGATTTCTCAAAGCCACACAATTTCTAACTAATGCTGCTAATTCAGGATGTTTGTTTATTATTGTTATGTCTACTATTTTTCTGTTTGTTTATTATTATGTCTATTATTTTTTTGATACTGCAGAGCTCCATTTATTTCCTGTAAAGAAATAAGCACCTTCATACCTTCCCTCACTTCCCAAGTTGAGGCAGCTATGCAAGTCAGTATTAAGTTCACTCTAAAATCCCTGAAAATCTGGTTTTAAAAACTGAACACAAGAAGCCTCAGAAGCTCAGAACATACCTTTCACTTTTCAGATATGATCCATTACAACATGAACATGTTTTTTCTTTCCCTCAGGGGTTCTTCTGAATAGTCCATTTGCCTAAGTTTCAGAAATCAGAATGGTTCAGATTCTGCATAAGTTAAATCTTATCCCAAGTAGACAAACAATATAGTACAAAGTGATGGAAATATAATTACTAGCATTCATTTGCTAAAGCTATAATTTTCTTTTATATTTCCACAGCTGGTTTAACTTTGATTGCTTCAGTGCTTTCTCCTAGTATATCCTCTGCATGATGATTTATCTAAGCTCCAATGAACATTCCCAATTTAACTGATACAGTTGTTTTTATCTTAGAGGTTTTTAACAATTTATAGACATTTTCTTCTTAAGGTAAGTTGCACTTTAAAAGTATATGGATATAGAAGAAGAATAAAGAAGGGGACGAAGGTATCTGCATAACACCTGATCAAGTACTTGCTCAGAGAAATTCAGTGGCTGGATCCATTTTTGGTATGCAGAGGACTTAACTTTCTCCCCTTTTTCTCCACTCTTGTGGCCTATTTATTTTGAGTTTAAGATGACATTTTGAATTTTTAAAGTTTAAATTTATTACCATTTGAATTACCACAGTTTTTTCTTGTTTTATGATAATCGTTCCTCTTTGATAGAAAGTACAAATAAACATCATTACTGTTTAAATTATTTTGTTATTATTTCCTGCTATTTCTTGCTAAGGTTTTGGTCATTTTAATTTAGTTTTCATTAGTGTATGTTCAAATGCATACTGACTGATTTCTTGTGCGAACTGTTTCTGCGGTCCTCACATCAGATATTTATTTTATATCTGCTGTGAGATACTAATTTTATTACATTAAATGCTTCTGCTCTGTAGTAGAACCTAGTCATTTCACATAGGACAGTTACCATGCACAAAGTTGAAGAATGCATCAGTGCCAATATATCTCTATCCAAAAGAAGAGTCCTTCAAGAAAAGTAATAAAAGATTTGACAGCCTATTGGATTTTTATGAAGGGGAAAAATGGAAGAGAGGAGGGGAAAAAGTCAGGCTTATTAACATGGAGTAAAAACTCTTAGCTGTCAAAGGACAATCCTGAGATGCTTGCCATGTCTTAATTCAACACAACATGGGCTGATTAAATGCAGAGAACCTACCTAAACTCCCTGCTGTACAGTGAATTTCTGCCTAGACATGGAAGACTATTTTGAATTCTCTGCAGCTTGCAAATTGTACTGAACAGCTGTCAGATTTCTGCATAATGCATTTCAGTCAAGACTTGAGAAGTAAGAAGCTCATTTGTAAGTATTTTGCAAGAGATGCTTTCCTGACAAGAATGAAATGTTAAATGGTAATCTGTGCTTTTATAGTGTTTTATTATAAACTATATCAAAACATACGTTTAGGAAAAAAAGATGGTACATCCTTCAGAAGAAACACTGGTCCATCCTCACTTAATAGGCTGATCATTAGTAATTTAATTTTTTAAAAAATCCAAACTTGATGCTACATATTAGCATTATGTAATTAACATTCTAATTTTGTCACCAGAAAATAACTGTTATTTGGATGCAAGCTTTACTCTTCCCCAATATTTGATGGGGCATATATTTGTAAGAAATATGACTCTTCTGTGTTTTGACAATCACTGTGTATTCCAGTATAGTACCATGAGGTTTTGTTTCTTTGCTAGTAAGAAAGTAGAAAGAAAACTTGGTAAAAATCTGCAGCCACTCAGGTACTTGACTTAGATGTGAATCCATTCTTTGCTTGATAACCCTTTGCCTTACTATGCAGTATGTTCTATTTCTACACTTTGTACCAATTCTATGATAACACTACACATAAATCCTTTTTAAGTCACATAAACTTTGAAATAAGTTTTGTGATGAATTTGAGATTTTTTTCATTTAAGACTGCCATGTGAAGAAACAGGACAGGAAATGACTATGACAAGAACATTGTATAGCTGTGTGCAATTTCAAAGTACCACATGTCACGTAGAGACAATAAAAATATGCAGCAAGCACACCTAGCTTTTTGAAAATCACAACACACAGTTCTGTATCAATTGGAGTGCCAAAAAGTAACTGATTTTCTTTCAAGAAATATATTGTTTGATTTCAACAGACAGTTTATTTTGCATAGAGTTCATACATTCATTTCATTAATCGTCAAGTAGGCTAGCTAAAGATTAACACCACCTCATGCTGGCATTTGATTGCGTAAAGTTGATAGTTACTCTTTATCATTTTGCTTTTGCAGGAAGCAATCAAAAAAACAACTCTAAAACCTTTCATTTATGCTCCCTAAAATGTATTGGAAGCAAGGCCAAACCTGTTTAGGTTTCCCATTTAACTTCTGAACACCTGAAAACTAAGTATGAATTTGAACCTGACTGGTAGCATGTAAGCCATCTTCATGCTTTGAGGGCTGCTGTTGTTCAACAGTGATCTTTGTTTCAATGTTCATCTGTAGAGCAGATGACAGGGATTTGCTGTTTGCTCACCTGCGCACAGAGCTTCTCTGTCGCTCAAACTGCTAAATTTCATTAAGAAAAATTAAATACACTTTAAGGACATTCCTGATTTTCTTTACTATATCTGCAATGGCTGGATATCCCACAGAAACGATAGGCAAGTATTAAGAGGAAGGATGATGATTTCTGTCCGTCACTGTAGGGTAAAACGATACACTTCCTACGAATGTTACATTATTCTGAAAAGGTTTGGGAATCCCTTCCCCCAAAATTAAGTTAAAACCTGAAGATTAATGGACTCACAGCACACTTGTAGTATATTCAACTATTTAAAAAATAATCTGCCATGCAGCAACAATCCCAAATACAAATCTGGCTACATTTCATATGCAAGTCCCAAGGAAATGTATTCTTGGGGGACCTTCTCAGCTGCATTTGTACTGTAAATGTATTTACAAACCCAATCCCAGGCCAAAACCCCATTATTGTAGCTTCCAGAAGCTATCACTAACGAGGTTGGCTTTAATCATTGTGCCAATCCATTTACCCACCTAGAAAACAAACATAACAATTCTGAGTGGGGTTTTCATGTGTATGTAAGTGATTGAAAAATCAATGGGACTTGTTCTCTTAAGTCACTTAAGACCAGATATTAATGGTATTTATGTGTCTGGAGATCAAGACAGACACCTGATGGGGCTTTCATAACACCTACCTCCCACTGAAAGCTCATCCTCTTACCTTGCTTACACAGGCTATTAGAAAGTTTAATTAATGAGTGCTTGAAGTGCTTTGTACAGTGTTTCATGATCCTTAGGAGAGATGCATGTAGGCTGAAAGTATTTTTATTCAGTCATCTGGAATGATAAGTCAAGGACTTAGGAATACTGGTGATTAATTTATTAGAAAATGAAACAGAGCCCGGTAACTCTTTTCCTGCAAGCATTCCAACAGTCCTTGCATTATAGAAACAACTATTATCTCCTCTATTCTCCTTCCTAAAAGCATAAGGACTTTAAATACTTTTTGACAAGCAATAATAGCAAATAAAATCTTTAGATTTCTTCAGATATTTCATGTCAACTCCTATCATGTCCACTATGTTGGATTCTAACATTCACATAAGAATCAGCAAATAAAACTACAGAAGTTTATTATAATATGGAAGCATGGCAAGTTAGAATATAGTTCATACAATGAGACATTATGTCATGAATAGATATATTATCCACATAGAGTTTGAAATGCATGGCTAAAGCATCCAGTCCAAAATACAAAAATGCCTAATGATAATATGTAGATTCCATAGTCACATATTTAAAAAATGTACATCAGTGGAGGCAATTAATTTCATATCTAGCAAAAAGATACAGGGAAGATAAACCCACAAGTTAAGGCTGGAATTTTACTACCTGATGCAACCTATGTTAAAACTCTTCAAATAAAAAAGAATAATTGTCTTAAAGTTGAAAGGTTCTCATGATTTAAAATAGTAACAAATATTGAAAGGTGAAAAAACTTAAGTATTTTTAAAAATGTATATCAGAGCAGGATTTATCTTCAAAGACTCCTTTACTGGTTCTTCAAAAACCATTTTAAACTATAGTATGTACACTAGATAGTTAGATTTCTTTGTTCATTTAAGAAAGTATGTCAAGAAAGTTACAGGCTGCAGGTAACAAGACTTCCTAAAAATTTGTACTATCAGCATTAGTGCATAATGTAGTGTCAGTGAGAGAGAGATAACTGTCCTGCTGTGGGACAGAGTGATTCTCCTTTGCATCTGATAAATAAATACTTGGATACAGTCTTTCTCATGACATACAAACATTACATAGGGAGTCCTTATGACACTGTGGTTCAGTTAAGGAACACTGGATATTTTTAGAATTCTACCTCTTAATGTGGGAATGACACATGGTATTTCAGGAGGAAATTTCCAATGTAGTTTGAAAGAAAAAAAAAAAAAAGAGGTTATCTGCCCTTCATGATAATAAAGCCAAGTGTGCATTAACAGAAGCAATAATTTTTTTACAGTGTAGGAAGTCCTTTTACACAAGTTACAATCTGCTTATTTGCATTTAATTGTATAAAAATCTTGCACTTAACAAAATACGATTCCTGAAAAATGGCAAGTCTTTCAGGCATTTGATAAAGTAGTACACAAAGTAAAATTATTTTGGCTAACTTCATCTATGGTGTAGTTGTTAAAGAACTAATTTGACAGACATGCAAGCCAAACCAGTTCTGCTTCAGATATAAAGACTTACCAAAGGGCAACAGCCTGTTCAATAATTTAAAGTTACAGAGTAAAAGGAGTATAGATACTTACATGCTTTATGTATTGAATTTACAATAAGACTAGTCAAACTAAGAGCAAACGTACATTCCAGTTAACTCCATCCTCTCTGACAAAAGTCACTTAAACATGTTTTACTTTTTTCCATTTGAGTCTTATGAAACAGTGCATGCGCTCAAGTTCTGTGTAGTGAGGAAGCCCAAGTTTTGTCTCATGGTGCACATACACGCATTTACTTCAGAATGAAATATGCATCCCAGGGCAGAATGTAAATATAAGCCTCTTGAGGATATGATTTTTGTGAATCAACAGGCCATTTGATATATTCTTTTGCCCTACAACGGGATCAAATATACGGTATTTTTCTTTTTGAATAAGTAAACGACTGACTACATTTCTTCATTTAGACTAACCAAGCCTTACTCTTTTCATCCTCAAGCCTCTGCTGCCCTTAGACATATATTTTGTGCAAATAAGGTGTAACATTTGGGTTAAAAAATGGTTTTAAAAAAAAAATCTAAAGTTTAATAACTCTTAGCCAGACCTTCAAATACAGCAAGGCAAAAATTTTGATTTCTCCCTGTAAATCAGAAAGGGTAGCAATAATCTCAATGACTAAAAGTGATGCAAGTGCTCCCATACATGGAGGCAAAAGTTCTGAAAACAAGGAATAAAATGGTATACCAACAATATAATTCGGAAGTAGGGATGAAGGAGGAATTCAGAGAGGGCTAAAAGTTGACTTTGTTCCAGCTTCCCCGATTCTTACGTTTTTATTCATGATACCAAAAATAAATACATGCATTTTTACCAAACCACAGTGATTAGCATGTGATTAACTCTTGATTCTGTAGATGTTTACTGTAGAACTGGTATGACCTAAACAAGGGTGATCAATTTTCTCCAGCTATCAAAACTGAATAGTGATGTAGTTGTACAATTGTATTATAGCCTTCCTGTAATCTACTGAGATGTATGAATTCTCCATAACATTTCATGCATATTCATTTACAAACAGCATTAAACAGAACAGAATTAAATATAGAATATAGGAGACAGGTTTATTCTCTTTCTTTGAAAGCGTTCCCCTCCCCCATAATGCTACAGCCAACAACCTCATTTTAAGAGTCTGAATTGGTCTTTAATATTAGGGTGGCTTTTTGAAACAGACTTGTGATTAATTATCTATTAAGCGTGTATATTGTACCCCTCAACCCTACCCCATCCTGGAACCTCCAGTTCCATATGCATAGAACAAGTTTTCCAGATGGTCTTAGCTTGTAGACAAAGAATAGAATAGTACTGTTTTTTTCCAACTCCTGAAACCACTGTGATTTGCCTTAAAAGGACTATTTAATCTTAATTCTGATATCATCCTAGACACCTCAGGAAAGGTTCAATATAAACAGAAAAAGAGCCTTACCATTTCTGTGGACATCTTGATAACAGAGAAGGCTATAGAGTAGATTGGCAGGTACACAATTTAAAAATTAGCATTTCATCAACTACCATCAGCTTTTCGAAAGAACCTGTTTTCACACTTGTCTAGCAAAACACTGATGTTTTATTTAGAAAACAGTAAAATGGACTGTAAAACTTGTTGGTTCAGAAAAAAAAATGGTTTTAGAGCCCTTACAAGACTATTTTCTGCATAAGAAAGTTAAACTTCTCGAGAGTTGCTTGAAACTATATTGCCACCTGCTGCCTCAAAATAAAAAAAAATTTAAAAAATCAGGAGACATGTCTGGTTGGCTGCAGAATAACAGAAATGTAATAACTTGGGAAATCCATTGTGAAGCAGGGGATGAAATATACATTTTTAAATCATGAAGAATGATTTAGTGCCCACTCTCCCTTTCTTTGCTTTTTGCTTGAAATTACCAGTGAAGATTGCGTAGCTAGTCATGCCCTGCTCATCATAAAACAACATTCCCTTGCAGTTCTTATCACATAGTGACCAGATACATACAGCTGGGATGAAATCAGGGATACGAGATTCATGAAAGTGAAGAGCTGCTTATTACAGACGCAATGTTTTGAGAGAGACTGTGGGTACTGCAAGCTGACTAGGAAGAAGAAAATGCTTCAGTCCTCTGTATCTCCTTTAACAAAGAGGTGATAGTCTACAGGAAACTAGGATTTAGTCTCTCTATGGTAATACTACATTTTAATGAATTAAGTTTTGGGAAAAGCAGGATGGTGAAAGAAACAGAATAAGGTTAAGGGTATTTTAACACCTTACTTTGAGTGTTTCGAGAGAACTAAACAGAACATAAGTTAATTGGTATATAAACACTGATAGATTAATTAGAAGGGATTATGAATACCAACAGAGACCCCACCAAAAAAAAAAGAAAATATACACTGAAAGGTTAAAAATATGCAAACTAACTCAAGTATCTGGGGGAAAAAAAGACCTAAAACATTAATACTCCATTAAATAAATAAATTGTATTAATTAAAACGGTATAGCTTAAAGCAGTGTTTCTGGGACCAGGTTAGTAATAGAAGAAAATAAGAAGTTGCTGAATGGAACACTACAAAAATTGCTATTCTTGGACAGCAGATAAGGTGACATATGGTGCCTGTTTGAAATGTTTTCATCCAAATCGAACAGACAGTGCCCTTCCTGAGGTATAAGAACCCAATTTCAATGCTGTTGTGGGAAAGCCTTGTTCAGCAGACTTTGATAAGCATGTCTTCTTTTGGTTTTGTCTCACTTCTATAGAGTTTTTATTCCTGGACTTAATGATGATCCTACGATATACCAGCTAGACAATTTAGTGTTCAGAGGTTATTCTTGGTGACATCCCAGGGAGATTCAGAGAGTAAGAGATTCAGTGACACTGATATAAGGCAGCCAAAAATGGCAGCAGTTATCAACAACGTATCTTGTATGTTCTGTGCTTCAGAGGACTTCATATGGAGTCCATTACTGAGAAAAACTCCAGGTGTTCTTTTCCTCTCTTGTTCTAGTCCCTAAATGAAAGTTTCAAAGACTCGTTAGCTGATGTATCAATCAATAAATACCATATAAACAGCTGTGAAGCAATATTTGAAAAAAGTCATGATTTTGTCTGATGACTGACATTAATTTTATATGAAGAGAAACAAAGCAGTTCAGACGTATGGCAGAGAGCGGATTTCGTGTACACATTAAACTCAGCCTCATTGTCTGTTTCTCTATTATTGCTTCAAAAGGACCAAACTTCTATTACTGTCAGCTGAAGTAAGCACTACAGGATCCGCCCCTATGTATATGGTACCTTTGGCCAGACAAAATTACCTACATCTAGAAGCAACACTATTCAAGAAAAGTCTTAAGGTCTTAACGTCCTTTGAAATTAAGGACTTCAGTAAGCATTTGGCTTTAAGCATCAGCTTAAAGGCTGTCTTGAATAGTTAAAAGATATAAACGGGCTCTGAAGCATTTTATTGAATCTGACTATAAACACAGCCGAATCCTCCTTACGTAAGTCAAAGATGTTTCTCCTAAAAGTGAGGCAAAATGTGGATTCATTTAATTTGCATGTTTACATGCCCTGTTATTCAAGGAACCATACCTACAATACCACGGACTGGACGGTACTTGATATTCAGCTCCTAAAACGAGCCTCAAGAACATCACAAACGGACCACGAATACCCACCACCTCCTAGAGCATGGTTTGGGAAACCCACCAAATACAGCGACGACCGCAAAGTCCACAGGACCGTCATGCAGAAACCACTTAAGTAGCTTAAAGTAAAGCCTGCCCAGAAGAGCCTACTGAATACAACTTCCCGTTGAAGACAGAACTCAAGGATGAAAAACTTCCTACGAGGAAACAGCCCTCACCTGGCGCCCCGAGAGGTTCGCTGCCGGCGACCCCCCACCCTCCACCCGCACACGGAGCACTGCTGCCGGGCAGGCTGGCCCGGCCAGCTCTTCCCCTCCTCGGCTGCTTTCCGCTCTCCGTCTCTCCTCCCCTGACGAGATTCGGAGGCCGCCGCTCCCCGCACAGCGCTAGGACGCTCGGCGGGCGGGTGAAGCCCTCACGGCTCGAACAAACCGCCCGCCTTCCGCCGGCAGCCATTTCTCCCCCACGTTTTCAGCGGAAAAGCGGCAGCGGCCGGTTCGGAGGCCGCAGAGCCGGGCCCGCACCGTCGCCCATCCATCTTCTCTCCCTCCCCGCTCGACTTCTCCCCCCGCCCGTCCCTCTTTCCCCTCCGCAGCCGCTTTCCGGCCCTCAAGCGGCTGCGGAGGGAGGAGGGGAATCCCCTGTAATCCCCTTTAATCGCTTTGCACCCTCGGCGAGGCCATCGGCAGCAGCGGGCAGGGAGGTTGTGCTGAATCTCCTAGGCGTGGGACTCCATCCCCCACAACGCCTCGCTGCGGCCGACCCCGCAGTGTGCGAGAAGCTCATTGGCAAAGCCGCCAGCTCGGCGGGCAGCCTATCGCCTCCCGGCTCCTTGGTGCGGGGTTGGGGACCGCCGTACACAGAGAGAGAGCGGGCGATGCGCGCCGCTCACGTCCTTTTACTCAGCCGCGCCGCTGGCAGCCGGGCAGGGCCATGAATCTGGGGTAAGGAGGGAGAGGAGGAAGGGACTCGCTGGGCTGGCAGCGAGAGCCACTCCCACCGGCTGGGACACGGCTCTGTCTGGGCCCCTCACGGCCCGGGAGCCTGCCCGGACTTCCCCTGCGCAGCGGGCCGGTACCGCGGCTCTGAGGGGGAGTTAAGGCGCTTAGTGTCTCGCGGCCGAGGCGGCGGTAACGGGAGCGGTGTGGGTGACAGAACCGGGGCGTTCAGCTTTCGGACCCAGCCGGTCGCGGTCCTTCGAATCAGGGAAGCCCCCCCCCAGCGCGTCGGGGGGGAGACGGCGCCCGTGTGCCTGCTCCTGGGTGACCGCAGCAGGACCTGGACCCCTTCCGCGGCCCCGCCGCCGGCGCTCATCTGCCACGTCCTGCCGCTACAAAAGCCTCTACAAAGAAGAATAGATACTGGGCTCGGCTTCGCTGCCGTATGCTACATGAGCGTCTAGAATTACAGCTTCGGGCACTTCTGTGCTGCCGTGTTAATTAGAAAGTTGCGTGCGAGCTTTAGATGCGTTGGATTTTTTTTAAGGATAAGTTATTTTGAACGTCAGTCTTCGTATTAGATTTTCTCAAATTAATGCATAGAAGAAAGAAAAGCGTTTGGGTACTTTATGCTCATATAACTAAACACTGTCCTTTTTTCTTTTTTTAACCACTTACAGTAACCTTTGCTCCACTTTAAAACGTGGACTGTTTTGTATGGAAGCACAATTAAAGACTGTTTTCAGAATACAGCCCCCCCCCCCCCCCCCCCCCTTGTGATCAACGCTGGCATTCAGGGAGACTTGTTTAGCGGTTTTTGTAGAATATAGTTTATGTTGTTGGATTGTTGAAGTCTTGAGGCAGGCATATTACTATGTATAACAATATGGGGTCACACCTTCAGTGTGAAGATTTACTTTGTAACATGTAAATCTAAATTTTCAAGTATCAGCAATAAAAATATACCCTCTTCAAGACCTGTTGATTTCCTAGTATTGAGTAACTTCTCACAAACGTAGAAAGTTTGGGGTATGAAAGACCATCTGGATCAACAGTAAATACAGCATTATAATTAAGTACAGTTGTCCCTGCTATTAATGTAAAAATCTTACAGTTATCAGATTACTTAGTATTTCAGATTCCCCTCTCTCTCTCTCATTTTGCAGTGATGGACTGAAGCTTGAAACTGAAGTGCTGGATGGAAAGCCTAGGCTAATTTTAGCTGCTTCTGGTATTTTTTAATCATTTATCTCAAGTAATCTTTAAAGCTTCTTGAAGTTAAACCTAAGATCCCAGCAACATGAAGCACAGCTTTATTGAAATATTTGTCAGATTAAGTATAATATTTGGGCGTTGTTATTTACAAGTCCTCTTACCAGCTTGATACTGAACAGTAGGTTGATAATAAACTTCTGAATAGCCTGTCCACTGGTGAACAGCTGGCAAATAGCCTTGACTCTTTACAGCTTGTCTCTATTCATGAAAAAAAGTTAAGTACTATTATAGACTGGCATAATTTGGTAATTTCTGTAACTTAATAGTACCTTACTTATCAAACAAAAAGAAGCCTCATAACACTCTGCTTAATTTACACAGAATTACATCATTACAGTCACATTTCTGACTTTAAAGCAGCTTTAGTATTTGGCAGTTGATGTTTATACTTTTCAATAAGCAGTTTATTTAGGCCAGATCTCATTACTACCATCTGAGATAGACTTTTCCAGTGTACGTTCATAATTAAGCGTTAATAAATTCTGGTTTTGTGATTTGTCAGGTATATGTTTCTATACAAGCACAAGTCCACTTTCCCTAACTGTTCTACACAGCAATCAGAATACTGAAATTCTCCATTTAATGCTCTCCAAATTATATTTAATTTTCTGCATTTACTAGACAGCTCTCCAATGAGGCGTTACGGGGTATTTTGAGTCAGTAAGGAATACCAGTCTACTGGAAACAAAACCTTGCCATACCTCTGAAACAGCAATGCTACAGCTTTCACTTTTTACAACCACAGTTAGCATCATTGGCTGGATAGGGCCATTCCAGAGTGCTCCAAGATAAAGCATTATCTTTGACTTTGAACTAGCTGTGAGCACGCAGTCTTCTCCAGGAATTAACACGTTTATACAACTGATATGAACAGCACCTTGAACTGAATTGTATCAAAAAATGCATCAAGTTGTATTACTTCTGAATTTCAGTTTTATGCACTGTCAAATACTGCTCACAGTCTTAGGGGCTAAAGGTGGGTTATTCTGTAGTAGCTTAAGCTGCTACTCGCGATAGTTTTTTTTCTCTCTCTATTACACAATAAAACCCAAAGAAAATAACCCATAAGCAGCACTTTGGAGTTCCACGTTATGTATCTCCCCGGTATGATGGCAAAGACCCTATTTATGTTTCTTTCTCCTTTCCACAGAGAAGTTGGGTTTGCATAGCACGTAGAATTCCACTTTATTTAATTTCTGAATAGCCAGAAAGAAGTACAAAAGTGACTTTCCCGTACTCGGATGAGTGTTGAATGCTTGAGAACACAGTGATAAACAGGCTGCAGAACACCTTTACTACTGGAACATTATCAGGATGGTTCAGGATTTAATGTCTGTCTCTGCGGGACACCAATTCAGCATACTCCCCAGTTTTAAAATGTTCATCTAGATTGGAAACTATTAATAAGCGTGGTTTTGCAGACTTTAAGAACAGTGTTCTCCAGTGTCTTTAATTGGTAATGTAGAAAAAGCTATAGGTGCTACCAGTGCAAAGTGTGCAAAAGCCACTACCAGAGCAATAATTGCATAGTGCAGCTGAAGAAGCCTTGTTTCCAACAGATGCATTCCACTAAAATATCATCCCTAGGATTTTTCTCCCCCTTTCCCATTAGCCTTATGTGGAGGATTTTTTGAGTACTACATTTCCTCTATTAATTGGTATTACAATATTCTTTATTAATAAGTATTATATTATTTTTGAGACCACTACACCTTTATGCATCCTCTAGGATTTGGGTTAAAAAGCTGAAGAGTATTTCAGTGCATAGATAGGGGGCACAATAATGGATGGTGTGATTATGCAAGTATTGTTTCTTTAGGCTGTCCGCAATAGAGACACATCATGTAGAAAGATAGGGTTGGATGCACGGACTGTCCTGGAAGGATGTGACACACAAAGTGAACTGAAAAATCACAATAAACAAACAGCTGCAAATAAGCCGTTACCACAGGGCTCTCTGGGAAACAGAATGAATAGCAGAGGAGGATCAGACTGGCACAATAATTTTATTAGATCTACATAAAACTGGAAATAGTTACTGGAATATAACTAATTTTTTTCCAACATACTCTTGAAGTGTGTATACTGAAATATTTAAAAAAAAGTAATATAGTTGTGGCAGATGTTATGGGGAAAGTACTTTCCCCCTGCCTTACAGTTTACTAATTTTTCAAGATTGTTTTTCAGGAAGAAGTTGTTATTAAATTCTTCTCTCATATGTTTGTGTTTGTTTTCCAAAAGATAAATCAAAGCCTGCAATGAAGGTAAGTGGAAAAATGACTTTTTTGGTTAGAGCACACAAATTAATTAGTTAATTTGTTAACATAGAAATTTGAGAACACATTTGAACTGTCTAAATTCTTGTAATCAATGATACTTATGAAAGATAAATATGTACTTATGGGTCCCTTCCAACTTGAGATATTCTATGATTCTGATTTCTCAGGTTCATAATAGCTGTTAAAAAAGGATGAATTAAAAGTTCTATGACTACTTTTACTTTTGCAAAATGCTTTAGTTTACTTTGCCAAGAAGTTACAGCAGCACAGGGAATCATCTAAATCAGTACTTTTAGAGACCTTAAAGGGATTCTGGTAAAATAAGGGTCTGAAGTGTTTAGGTTCCAGTTTAGTCGTATAGGTTGTCTCTGTCTGAGTAAACTGGAATGCAGTGGGCTGGGGAAGGAAAGAAAGCGGAAAAAGGTTTCAATACATAGGAGATAATTACAAGTGTACATCAAGGACCTTGAAACTTTAGTACAAAATGGAAGAATCAAGATTGAAATAATACTGGCTGTATGGTGAAAATATATACCTCTTTGAAGCCAGGCTTCAGAAACACCAAAGAAAAGCAGAATTCATGTTTATTAATTCTTTTAAATGTTAGGCTACATAAAGTTATTTTTCATACTGGCATTTTTAAATATTCAAATTTAGGTGCTGTATTCTCTTCCAAGGTATTCCTAGTACTTACAAAGGTATTTCAGTAGTTTATACTGAGTTAGTTTCTATTGATGTAACAGAGAAGAAAAATGACACTTATTTTACTTGTTGCTTCAATCTTGTTTTTGTTTGTTACCCATGCAAATTTATTTCCTTATTTAATATATGGTGAAATTTTATTGCTTTGACAGATGGGTAATAAAGCCAGAGCACCTAAACAGGCATTGAGCATAAGGCATACTGGGCATGTTCTGAGGTCAACACAAAATGCTTGTATCAAGCAGGAAAACTTAAAACCAAGGAGTGATTCAAGCTTATCAATGACAAAAGGTGAACAGTTGCAAGTTACTAAACACTCCTCACATGAAGCCGCAACTAAAGATCACTCTTTGATTTCCCAAAGAGATAGCATAAACAGATATCCTAATTCAGAGAATCCTAATGTTGTTAAAAAAAGTAAACAGAAACGTCAAACCCCATGTGTATCAGCTGAAGACCTAAGACGTTTTGCGTGTTTAACACAAGAACAGCTTCAACAGATTTTGATGACTGTAAAAGAAGGAACTAGAAGTATCTCTGAGACTCATAATGAAAAGCAAGAGGAAATGGGTAAGATACCAATAGTTGAATAAGCTAGTTTCATGAAAACAGAGCAAAATGTTAAAGCTTAACTTTGAGTTCATAGTTTAAGTTTATTTGCAGGTTGCAGAGATGTTACTCATGTTTAATAGTCTCAGACAAAACACTGTTTGCTATTATGGATGTGAAATTGCCTGTTACTGTTAGGAACGAAGCATTTGATAATTTTAACAGTAAAAACTAAGGATTTCTTGTTAGTATTCCAGTACTTTGAAGAGCAAAACAGCAAGCAATTCTGTCAATATTTCATGATAAAAAGAAACCATTTTACATTGGGGTAAAAACCATAGAACTGCACTGTACCATTACCATTAGGATTTTGAAAAAAACCAATACCTCAAAGAGATAGGCCTTTCTGGTTTTGTGAAGAGTTTAGGTCTCGCTATGTGTCTCAGGAGAAGTAGTGCCATTTCCTTCTGGCCCAAAGATGTACATGTACCTTTTTGCCTAACTGTAATATTACTGTTGAATAGTTTTTGTTGTTTGTTTGTTTGTTTGTTTGTTTTTTCAATTCTTCTACTAAGAAGCATAGGAACTATTGCATATCTTGTATTACATCCTTACTCCTGTTTGTGGACCTATGGAGGTGGTCAGCTCTTTACCACCAAGAACAAGACACTGCAATTAAGTAGAGTCCCAAGTCTGAGCTCTTAGCCAAGAATAGTGTTTACTGTAAGTCTAGCATTCTAGAAGTACCCTGTGACATTGTAACTTAACGTGCCTTAACTATATAAGCAGGGCTGAAAACAGTTTTGTTAAATAGCGGGGAATTTGCAAACTTCTGCTGTTCTTAAAGTATTTACTCAATGCTGAAGAAAGTTCAGGGGTCATATATATATTTATGTATATTTTTATATATTCTACCACAGCTACTAATGAGGCATCAGAGGAAAACATTACAGTGTTGCTCCAAAAAGCTCGTGAGGTTTCATCTGTTCCAGATGAAGCTAACTCTGATTCAAGCAGGAAACAAGAAGTATATCCGCAGCCAGGACAGAAAGTTACGTACGTAGATCTGTGTTATTGTCTACAAAAATTGTATCTCCAATAAAGATAACGTATTCTAATTCTTAATCACAGTAAGAATCTTCATAAATACTAATTAAAAAGTTACCCTTAAAATTAACAGATTAGCTTTTTAGGTAAATTTTTTTCCCCCCTTCTTTTTCTCTAGAAAGGATTCATGGAAACCTGCTGACATGTTTAGTACCCTGGGTGAAAGAGAAGGGGAGAAAGCCTTATTGGAATTTAGAAAGACCCAATGGAAGAAGGAATTAGGTACTTACGATATACAGAATATATGTCTGATGAATTTATTGTACTCAGAATGCCAAGAAACTTTGTGTTCCTTATGCTCTTTTAAATTTACTTGTATCAGTGCAGTTGCTACAAATTGGAAGGTACATCGCTTTATTAGTCTCCAAGACAGATTAAGATTCTTGAATTTCAAAATTTTATGCAAAGATTATCTATAATTTCTTGCAAAAATGCTTCTTAACCAAATAAATATTATCACAAATAAATATATTCAGTTATGCTTCATGTTTTAGGAGTTACTTGCCGCCGATTTTGTCACATTCGGCCAGTAGTTGATAGCTATTATCATTAACAAATTCATTTGGTTTTTAATGGGAAAAGCATCACCCTAATGTACAAGCATGGCTGAATATATCAAATTGCAATTTGAACTTGAAACAGTTTGCAGTCCTGCCCCATCACCAACAAAGGGGAATCTCTGTAGAAAAATAAACATGTTTTAACGCAGTAGTAAATTCTCTCTGACAAATTAAGCTTTTTACAATTCACATGCAGGAGTGTTATATTTTGCTTTTAACTTGGGTGTAGACCATCTGATTTCAGGGTTTGATTCTGCGTTGTCAGTAGCTTCCCTGTATAGCTCCATTGGTTTTAATAATATTACAGTAGTCCAAGACTGGTATAATAAAATGGAAAGAATTTATATACTTGGTTATTTCTGTTAGTTTTCCCTCTTCCCCTGGGACATTGGTAAGCCTTTAGTGTTTTGTAGTCTTCTCAGAGATTCCCCAATTACCTCTACATCTCTGGGCACAGAGCCATCCACCATCCTCTTAAGAGCAAAGTCATGTTTAGACTGATTTGTCAGACAATGGGGACTTAACTCTTGTAGTCCATTTTACAATCAAAATTAGAGGGTAGACTTGCTGCTTTTTTAAAAAAACAAAACCAACTGCTACACATCTGTATTGGGAACTCTTATTAGAGTTTGGTTTTTTTGAAGATGAACAGGTAGCATTGAAGAAGAAACTGAAAGAAACTTTGGAGGAAGAGGTGGGTTATTTCTGGGCAAAACCTGGCAATAATGAAGTCCATAAAGAGAAAGTGGAAAGAACTAACCCAGATAAGGTAAGGCTATCAGTAAACACTAAAGAGCACACAGTTTCCACAGCACTGTTCCAGAACTCTTCAACTTTTAATTCATACCAGATTTTCTTTTCTATATGAATCCAGTAGAATCCAATCTCGGTTGTCACTTTAAGCTCTGGCATGGCATGAATTGCTGCAACTCTGTTTCCCCACTTACCTATTGCTCCAATTTGTAGCTTCACGAGTAAGGATCTTTGTAGCATGAACAACCCATTCATGTCCTTCCATGTCGATTCCTAACAAAAAGGTATAAATCTTTTTCCAGTTCTGTTTTGAGGAATAGTCTCAAATGCAATTCCTGATTATATAATTATTTACATTGTTCATGAGCTGTCACATATAGTTGATTGCTTACATAATAAGCATAGCAATTTGACTTTTATTCTAACCTATCTTTTAAAAAGTCAGCTGTTGCTCTGAAAGTGCTGCGTAAGATAAATATATTATACTCAGATGAGACTGCTTCTCCAGTGAAATTGATTGCTGTTAAACAGAAGTTAGGGTTGTAAACTGCTTTTTTTGTGGCATATTCAGCATTCCTAGAAAAGTTACCACTCTGCCCCATAAGAATTTGTTTCAATCTACGCAATTAAGAAATATTGGATATGAGATGCTTAGTTACAAGTTTTGGCTGAAGTTTTAATGAATAGCAGCTTCTAGAAGTATAATGTACTTGTTTATTATATGTTAAAGGCCATTTAATACAAACAAAACAGGTGAGCTAAATAAATCAAGTCTTAAACAACAGTGGTCACTTTACCTGCAGACAACGTTTCTGGCTGACTCAGTTACCACCAAGGAAAACTGTGTCTGTGCAACTGCTTTAACCACAGAGGCTAATCAAGTTCCAGCGAGTGTTTCAAGTGCTCCAGCTGGGCAGTCTTCTGATTGCAGTTCTTATTGCACAGCATTTGTTTTAGGGGTAAGATTTTAAATTGCATGCTGTGTTGTTTTGCTTATTTATTGACAACAGATGTATATGTTCAATAGTTCTTTTAAACCAGAAGAATTCAGTAGACCTTTCTGCTCTATCTAGAGAATTGTGTCTGAATCAAAGTTTATCAAACTATTGATGCTTTGAAGACTGAGTGTTTTCAAGGCCGATGTGAGGAACAGTACTAGAGGTGTGAGCTGAAGCGTTATTTAGCTTTTAAGTATGCATTAAAGAAATAGAGAAGTGGGAACCTATCAGAAATAGAAGTCTTTAAAAAAATATATAGATGGCAGAAGGTTCAGCAGTATTTTTTGAGTTATTGCTAGTAGGTGCTGATTGAAGAGTGTTTTTTGTCAGATAGCATTGAAAGTTCTCAGTGCCACTGGAGTTTGTTAAATAATAAAGATATCCATTAAGAAGCAGGAACAGAAGATGGTATCTAGAATTTACTTGAGACAGATCACTACTAATTAGATCATGGTGCAGAATCTACCTGGAACACAGACTGAGCAGTGAACCGTAGGAAGGAGGAAGGGATTTTTATTAATGATACATATAAGTAAGGTTTTTTGGAGTGAGAGGCTGATGGTTCAAGTTAGAATAGTATTCAAAGACTGACTTATTTAGCATCTTTTAACAACTGAAGCATTTTTATGGAGCAGTCAGACACTTGCTAGAATTACAAATTTATATTCATTTTTTTTGTGCAAGGGAACAGCCTGGTTATGCCTAGCAGCTGAAGACAGAGTTTTCTGCCAAGTCTTTATTATGCGGCTGGAGAAAGTACTGAAGTTTTTGTACAGGGAAGAGACTAGCACTTCTCTTATTTCAGGAAGCTGTGCCACAGGAACAACTTTTTAGTGCTTTGAAGCATGAGCAACAGAAGAAGTGGCTTGAAGTCCTGGACAAACAGAAGGAGGAAGCTAAGTTACGAAAAATAGAAGAAAAACTTAATTTATCAAAGGTATCTGTGGTCTAGAGGGACTTTTTGGAATAAGAGAAGTTTTTCTCTCCATTTTTGTTCTAAGAAATAAAAAATGAAATCATAGACTTAATAGAGACAAAGGTGTAATTACCTGCAGCGTGTCCAGGTTTTCACCATAAATTCATAGGACAGTCTAATTGAACATTCAGCCAGTAACTGTTCCAGTATTTCAGTGGCAGAGAACCGACAGAGTGCTTTCTGCAGAGATGAAAACGGTGATATTACTATACCCTTTTTTCTTTCCCACCATTGTGTGAAGGCACTGGGGTTTGGAAGGTGGTGTAGAGACACTGGCCAGACGCTTTGTAAAAAGACATTTTCTGTAGATTATGGAAGGAGATGAGAAAAGAGAAGGAAAGTTATAGACAAATACAGTGTGTCACAGTGGTGTTCGAATCCTGTTTCTAGAAATAATATTTCGATACGCATATATACGCATGCACTTACACTTTTCTGAAACTTTTTTTTTAAACACTTGCACTCTAAGAAGTATTGAAGAAGATAGCCTTACCTTTTTTACCCTTTGGTTTTTCCAGGCTGTTGAATGTAGGTCTCTTGTGCTGGATCTAGACAGAAACTGTGGCCCATATAATTGCTTTGCAGGTGGAATACCTGAACAGACTTTTAATACTGTCACTATTGGCCAACGTGGTTGATACCTCTCTTACCCCTGGAGGTTCTTCATATAGAAGCTGACTTCTTTCTGTTACATGTTACTGTTTCTACTCTATTAGTAGTTTTAAGGTCAGTGGAGTACTCTGCATTCTTATACAGGCTGATACTGACACACTCTTCCAAAGACTCTTTATCTCTTGAAGAAACACACAGTGAGATTGTGCTGTTCCTGGAATCCAGATTTCTAAATCACTGTACACAGCTTTAACCCCAGGATTGTATCTTTGCTATGCATGAGATGTATTCACATCACGAAGTGTTATGTATCAAACAAGAATCTTGGTTACCAAAACTTGATTGATATGAATGTTCATAGTCTGTGGCCTTCTGGATTAAAAGGCTACAGTTTTTACTCTCAGCTGAAGCAATCACACAATTCCTAGACAGAAATTCTTCATTTTAATTCCACAGTTTGTAGTATTAGAAGAGAGCTTTCCTACCTATCCTCCAAAAAAAAAAAACCCCTTGTTGCCAAGGTTGGTTATATACCTACACACAACACAAGTGTTTTCATTTCCTGAGTTGTTGAAGGAATCAAATTTCCTTTGCAAATTGAGCTTTGTAACTGTGAAGGGAACACAGCTGTGAAAAGTTCCTTCATTAGCTGCCTTGGTTTTTAATTTGATAGCTGTGCTGTGGGAAGATGGTTGCAGTCACCAGTCAGTAACCTAACAATAATCTCACTTCCAGCCTCTTTTTTAAAGGAAGCTAACATACGCTTAATCTCGTTTTCTTCAACATCTTTTTTTTCAGGTCTTGTGTTATACTCTCAACCCTTCTGCATATTGCACCACAGACTTGCGTAAGAATAAAGTAGATTTTCCAACTACTGTGGTCTGCTGCTACATCACAGAGTATTCAAAGGGAACAAAACTCAGGGAACAGGAGGAAGAATAATTTGGATTCTCATTATTTGGACTATGATTTTCTTGCTTCATTTAAAATAGGTGTGAAACTTTTCTGACAGAAGGGAAGTTTTGTTTAAGGAAAGGACCGCCAGAAAGTTTAATAGATTTGATTATGTTAGGTTTTTTTCCTGCAGAATGCAAGTTTTGAGGCAGCCATTCTGAGGGAAACGGTTCTTTTAGTCAGAAGAGAAAACCACCTCAGTACCTATAGCAAAACAAAGGCCTCTTAGGTAGAGAGATTAATCTCTGCCCAAAGCACATTAATTCTGCTACCATCCAGAATTAAAATGGAGGGAGTAGATGTAGGACAGTGTAAAAGATGCCACTTGTTCACATTACTAGCAAGAGAATATTTACACAACAGGAGGGTATGGCAGAGCGGACAGGGTACTGACCTCTCAATCAAGCAGTTGCCAATACTATTAGAAAAATTATGGAATGGAATAGTAATATAAATTGAAAAAGCAGTACCAAAAAGCCTGAATCCATGTTAATGTACTTTTTTATTTTTCAATTATTTTTTTTCACTTTCAAAATTTTGGGGTTTTTTTCCCTGAAAATATAGCAATAATATGTTTTTGCTGACAAAGCATATGGATCAGCAGTATAATTTCTGGTCTGGCTTGCATTTTAAGCAACAGAGAGACTTCTATTTTCCCATTTAGGGAATTAACTACTGTTTGTATTGTAGCCCTGTAACAGAGCTTTTCAAACATTTCTGGTTTACAAAATGCGTATTGTCTGTTTTGTTAACCATACTTTATAGAAACAGTGTAATTGAGCACATTTCCATTTTTTTGTTGCTTCATATTTATTTAGGCTGAAGAGCATGACAGATGGGCAATGCATTTTGATTCTTTAAAGAACCACCTTAATGCTAATGCACAGCACCCCTTAAATGGAATGTACAAAAAGCAGCCTGAAAGTCTTTGCCTGTCATCTGACCCGAAGGAGCTGACTGCTTTTATTCACCCTTTTTCACCTGCAGCTTTAGGCAACCTCATGCCCTCAAAGGTGGGAAATTCAGAAAAAGCTGCTAAAAACAGTGCTTTGGAACACAGTCAGAAAGTCAGGTGAGTGAGCTTTGTAAGGATAATCATCTTCCCAGCCAGTACCTTTCTGATACCTCCTCAGGAAAAAAAAAAACCCAAAAAAATTTGAATAACATCCTTTAAATCTGATCTTTGGATCGTACTCATTTGGCTTTTACTTTTTTCAGAAATACATGTTGTTTGACTTCTGAAAGATACAAGTGCTTCCATTGTTCATTAATAAAATTTACTGCAAATAACCTTACTTTGCTCCTTACTAAAATGAATTTTGTAATTGTAAATTAATGCAGCGGGATAACCTCAATATGAAAACATTTCTTGAAATCTAATTGATTCTAATTAAGAAAGGCTTTAGGATTATTTTCTTATGATTAAAAACATTTATATGTTTCTTTGTTCATAGTTTCCTCCGTTCAATGACAGCTCTCCTGGACCCTGCACAGATTGAAGAGAGAGACAGGCGGCGGCAGAAACAGTTAGAACATCAGGTAGACTTCTGTTTTACTAACGCTATTTTAATAAGAAGAAAAGATGAAAGGCAGTGTTGTCACATGAATAAAGCATGAGATTTAATACCAGAATCCAGTGAGGTACTTGACTTTTATGCTTCAGATTACATGTTTACAGTTGTTTAACGGTATTTCATTCAGTTAGACTCTACTGTATTCTTATAATATTTGTACAGAGATGATCGTATTTCTGTAACTGAATTCTTGCCTCAGAAAATGTACAGTACAGTCTTTAGAGCTTTAGTAGGTTTGTCTGCAGTTTTCTTCAGTCTCCACTGTCATCAGGACGACTGATATTTTTACAGGTACCCACTTTGTGAATCTGTATGCTTTTAACTACTGTCATTTGCATTACTTCTGTGACACTCGAATGTATATCTGCATGATGATGTCTGTAGCACAGTGTAAAGAAGTCTTAAGTATAAATGTAATGAGTCTGTTCTGGTCAAACTGTTTTTCTGCTAGATCAAAATACTAGCTTACAGTACAAAAGTAAAAATCAGACCACCATTTCTTCACAAGAAAAATAAAAACATTTTTGAAAACATGAAAAGCTACTTCTGTTTGTCTCTGAATATTTCAAACTGCTTTATTGGGCTGGTAGTTGATTTTTTTTTTTTTTTTATTTGTCCAAACCCAATTATTATACATGTATATGGAAGTATATGAATATATTTCTTATAATACATTTAATGTTATATCTTTCATCTTTCCCTTTTTTCTCATATTACTAGAAAGCAATAATGGCTCAGGTAGAAGAAAAACGGAAGAAGAAACAACTGGAAGAAGAGCAGAGAAAGTGGGAGGAACAAGAGGAAGAACTGCGCCTAGCACGAGAGAAAGAACAAATGCAGAAACAGTTTGAAGAAGATATGCTGAAACAAAAACAAAAGGAGGTGGGGTTTTGCATTTTCCTTAATGCAGATGGTCTGTAATAATACTGGGTTTTGAGGAAACTGGTTCTTGGTCTTCACCCTCAAGATGGTGTTGACTAATCATTTTGAAAATTAAAACTGTCTGAAATTTAGATGTTTGAAACCAAAATCTGTTTCCTCAATAAACTTCTAACACCATATGAATTTAAGGCAGGTTTCTTTTTTTTGGACAAGGGCCTTGTCAGCAAGAGAAATGGATAAGAAATGGCAAAAATGGAATTGTAGTTTTAAATAATGCAGGAACATGCGTTTTTAAACACAAATTTTAGATTAAAAAAATTCCTCAAAGTGTGTGATCCAATTAATATTGTTGATAACTTGATGCTTTTAAGATGCTTCAGTACCATGAACTTTTATCTGACTGGATGTGCTTTCACTCTGGATTAAAGACTTTTCAGAATATATTCTGGAAAAGTTGTTTTAAAAGTCATTTGTGTTCTAGAGCTCTCTTTGTAACTATTGCTGAGCTTTACATAGTCCTTTCATATAAAAGTTAAGTCAAAAGTAACATTTTGACCTTTGGTAAGTACAAATTTTGCATTTGTATACAATCTTACCTGTTACAGAAGAGTCTGTAGAAAGTTAAAAGCTTTATCTGATGTTTTATTCTTCCTTTTGGCACAGTAGCAGCTATTACTGTTTGCTTCGTATTTGGAACAGTAGCAGAATTCCATGATGTCATAAGACAAAACCACACCCTCCTCTAAAACCTGCAGAAATGTGGATCCCTGATTTCTCTGCATTTTCTGGATGGAAATGTTTAGCATCTGCCTGTAGATGCTAGAACAAACTGGTAAAATATTGGGAAAGTCATCTTTCTCTGTAGTAGCTCAGCTCCTTTAAAACATGTCACGCTATCAGTTGTTCTTCTTTCCACCTGTAAATGTGGTAGAAATTGTGGATGACATGGCCCAGTCTCCTGTACTTGCTGAGTCTGAAAAGTGTATACCTCATATTTACTGTGTACCTCATGTCTCCTTTCTGTGGGAAGTAGGAGGAAGGTGTTTTTATTAATTATTTTTATTTAGGCTTCTTTTATTTCATTAAACCACATGATATAGGAAGTCATAGATGGCTAAAATCGGATGGCATTTAGGAGAAGATGACTTTATTAGAAAGGAGATAAATATCCAGATAACTTTGAGGATCTAGATGCTCACTTTTTAATGCTAGGATTGAACATCTTTCATTAGCGTAGGCGAGGTTCTGAATTTATAATCGTAAAAGCTATATGTTACATATTGCATCTATTCAGCTAGTTTTGGGTTTGGTTTTTTTTTTTTAAAGAAATGCTTTACCCAAAATAAGAATATATGTAAACCTTGAGGATTATATGGGGATTAAATAATCCTAATTATTTTATTCTCAAAATAAATGATCATATATATCTACTTTTTTTTTTTTTTAAGGAACTCGTGACGCTAAAAACAAATGAGCTTTATCAGACAATGCAGAAAGCTCAAGAATTGGCACAGAGATTAAAACAAGAACAGCGTATTCGGGACCTGGCTCAGAAGGGACATGACATTTCAAAACTTCAGAAGAATCTTGGTGGTGGCAAGTACAAGTCTTTTCATACTCAGTTTGCCTATTCCTTTGGTGTTTGCGTGCAAGTTGTTGTTGGTTTTTGGTTTTGTTTTTTTTTTTTTTCCCCCATCTGCATTTGGGTCAGAAATTGCTCCTTTGCTTCACAAACCAAATTTCATTTCAGCTTATTTACCTTCCAAACAAATATCAGTGTTAACTAGTACGGAGAATATTGTATTTTAGTAAGCTTCAAATACTGTATTACAGAAAGGAAGAAATACAAAGATAGTATCAGGAATACATAGGACATGTTCAGACCTATGTGCTCTCAATTAGATTTCCAATGAAAAAGGGAGAGTATTAGGATCTGAACCATAGCTCTCAGTCTTGCTTTGAGTTTTAAACCACAATAGTCTGATAACTTGATAGCATGGTTTAAATGGAACATATGTTACTAAACTGAACAATTTTACTTCTTTTTAGGTGATACAGAATTTGAAAATTGTAATACTGACATTTCACGTCAAAGACATAATTTTTCTGATGACATTAAGGGTCACATTGATCAGCAGACTTCTCCTCGGAAAGACACTGCTGTACAGACAGGTAGGCAGCCCTTAAATTTAATTACTCTGTTGCACCTCAAGCAAGACAGTAGAACAGCATATTTGTGAAACTGAGCTATAGGGCCAAATCACTGCTGTTCAGAATGGAATAAAACTAGAAAGAAGTACTCGGACAGACACAGGCATGTTGGAATATTACAATATATCACTATATTCTTCTAAATAAATGATACATCTATGTAGTTGTTACTTACCAGTTAAAGATTCAAATCACCCAGTCTGAAATATGTTGTTGACTTAGAGTCATGGTGACAAGCCACGTAGGACTGAATTTATGAAGGCATTTAAATATATATTTATAGTAGTCTTCAGTTTGAACGTTCACAGGTTTATGTAATGTAGTTTCCTATCAAGCAGGGCTGGGTTCCTATTGGATCCTTGAAAATATTGGCAGAAACATTGTCAATAATTCTGGAATTAGAAAACTAGACTCATTAGAAAACGAGAGCTTACCTTCAAATGTTTAGAAAAGCCTTCTACAATTCTTGCTGAATACCCAGGCAGTACTGCAGGCCTATCTAGATAGAATACTTTCCAGTCTTTAGCTTAATATTGTATCACACCATTAAAAAACCCAGATCAAACTTAGTCTACATTTATTAATGTTGTAGATGAGGCGTGAGCAGATTCACTGGAAACTTACAGTCACTTTATGCCTTGTATTTAGAAATTTATTAGCTTCCTATCACTTGTGAAGTGGAAGCTTTATTTTATTTTTTATTTGCTTGAGCAACAATTAATACTTTTGGTTTTGACAGTGCTGGTAGAATTTTTACTGTGAATTTGGAGAGTTTACAAATTAAACAATGTTTTTGTCTATGCCCCTTAGTAAAGAAAGAAACTGGATTGTTAGTAATATAAAAATTGAACAAAATAGTTCCACTGGAAGACAAGGATTAGGAAAGTAAGTTATTCCCAGTAGCACTGTGAATATGACCAAACCAGCAACATGCTGAAAAACTAAACAGAAGCTGTGTTTTGCTCTTTACCATTGGGTACCATGACAAAAACAGAATTCTACATTTTAAAACAATGTAGTTTCATTTTACTTAAATTTTGTTTCTACAAGTGACTTGGTTTCATTCTCCAATTTTTTTTTCCTCCTTACTCAGCTTGCTTCTACTGGTCCTATCTATCTTCCACATCAAAAAAAACATTATAAAACTGTAGCAACCAATTTGTGAATAAAATCAGTTATGGTAGATTGATATGCATACAAAAGTCAAACCAATAATTTGAATAGCTTAGACTTGGCGTTAAAATACAATAATTTTTTTTTAGATGACTTTAATACTTCAGCATATACTGAGTCAGCTGAGGAAAGAACTGTGTGTTGCGCATCGCCTGATATTTCCGTAGAATATAAAGAAACCTCTGGCAGCAACAAATACCAGAAGGAAACGCAGTATACAGATAAGAATAAGATTTCAGGAAAAGAGAACGGTGGCATTTACAATGATCTATATGAACAATATGCAAGAAGAGAAAGACAAATCAAGCCTTCAGAAAAATACAGCAAAAGACCTGACTGGAATATAAACAAGCCTGGGAAAAGATACATTCCAGCATCAGAAAGATACCCTAAACAGCTACAAAAACAAAGGGAAGAAAACAAAGTAAGACGACAAATGGAGCTGCTTCAGTTGGTAGAAAGAAATACACCTGGGAATCTCTGCCCAAAAAAGGGTGGTTATTCAGACAGGTCTCCTTCACCTCACGAAGAAATAAATGTGAAGAATAAGGGACACAGAGTGAGAAAGGTAACTGTTTGGTCTTCAACAACAATGATACGTATTTTTAAGACTCTTGTTCCACACAGTTTTGCCTGGATGGGTTATGTAACTCAAGCATAGAGAATTTTCTTATTACTGCCCTTTGTGTGAAGAATTGTATTACAGCATTGTTTCATTCCTCATGATCAGAAGAATATATTCAGATTTTGTGACTTAGCTTTTATTGTTATTTCAGTCTTCCAAAGTGTTTATTCTTTTTTCATTTATTCATTATCATTGATTCATTTTGTAAACAGGGAGCTTGATTGAAAGTAGCATGCAGGATAGAACGACAAGATTGACTTTCTTTTTTTTTGTCCAGTCATTACGTTGTGGTGATGGTTGAGGTACCTGTTCCAGACAACAGTTTTTATTTCTGCAAAGAATATGGATTACTGAGGATGTACTCTGTTGTCATAAAAATGCATCCTTCTTAGTGGAGTAATGCAGTAAGCATATATCAGTATAGCTTGTGTCTGGGGGGAAAAATACAATTTTCATTTAAAGAAAATACTATCAAATATATTCATGCCTTTTCTCTCTCTCCCTCTCTCGTTTGCTTGCTCACTGTCTGTGTGTACGTAGATACATATGTTTGCATAAACACCTCACTTTCTCACACCTTCCAATAGAAAAAATCTGGTGTAGAAAAGGTGGCACCTTCAATTCTGTCTAGCCATTTGTTTACTGCGGCAACATACCCATATTTTAGAAGCTGTGGGTATTAAAAAAAAGTATGTGAAAATAAGTAACTTCTCATAGATATCTTTAAAGATTTATTAATTTGTTAAACTGTGTTTATTGGTTTATTTGAGGTTAATGGTAAATCTGAGGTTTGTGCTTACATTACTGAAAGGTAAATGTTCAAGAATTTTGTACCTGAGAAATGGGGCAATGAATTTTAAGTAGATTTTTAAGATAAGTAAGCGTTGTCTGATACCCTAAGAGGCATGGGATACATTAATGTGTTTCATTTAAACAGAAAAGTTCTACTGACTGTATCTAGAAACATGACCTTTCCCTTAATAATGATTATCTTGAGTTAAACCTTTCAGGTTTATAAATGCAGCTTTCCAAGGTCATTGGAAAATATATACAGTATTTTTGATAGTGCTTAGAGCTGCCAAAAACAGAAAATTGGAGCAAGTCCTCCTGTAATTGTTTAATTTAGTTCACAGACACTACAAGTCTCTCTAATGCAAGTCTGATAAATACCTTTCTCCTGAACTCAGATCAAACAGTCCTTTTGGCATTTCAGAACAAACTTGTCTTGAAAAATGAAAGCTTTTAATATAAAAAACATGGAGCTTTTTATTTTACTTTTGCCTTTCTTGGTTTTCTCCTAGGAAGAACAATTACATAAGAATCGTTTGAATGAAGAAAGGTACGTCAATACTCTGCATTAATGAAATATATAAATACATTAATAGTGAAACATACATGCTTTTCTTTCCTGATTTTTTTCATGTTTTTCAAAAGAATTTAGATGCATCTAATTGTCTACTATTAAAAATACACAAGACCAGACAAACTGCAGGTATAAAAGTAGAGTAAATGAGCAAAAGTCCAGTCCTCTGAGGATTCTTTGTCTCTGCTATTTGAGAAAATGAATCACATCATTACTTAAGTATTGTTTGGGGTTGTTTTTTTTTTAACTGAGATTGTTTCATACAGATCTGAATCACCACCTGTTCCAGCAGTTAAGAACAGATTACAGCAAGTACAACAAAAACAGATACAAGCTTCTCATTTTCTGGTGCATAACAACAATAGAAGAGAGAAAAATATAAAGGCAGATACACAGCAGAGGAGCTCTCCTCCTCCCGTTACAGAAGCTGGAAGACCTCCCTCTTCACAGTTTATTCCATATGTTCGAACAAATGAAGTATACTGTCTTGATCCAGATGCAGCAGTGACTAGACCTTCAACACATGACCCACAGTATCGGCAGTTTAATGGTACTGAAATGTATTGTCAACTGATTCATGTAGAAGAGAAGTTAACGGCGATTTAGTTCGAAGTGAAGAAATGTTACAGTGATTTAGTTTGAAGTGCTACAATTTATTCAATTTGGTATTTGTTTTTACTGAATTTTGCTGTAACCCATGTGTGTCACAGCACTGTACAGAAAGCCTATGCGACCAAATGATACTAATATTAAAACAAACAAAAAAAATCCCAAAACCAAAAAAGCAACAAAATGTCTTATTATCTCTCTTTTTTGTCTGTTTACCTTTAATGAAGTATAATTGTACTTCTCTGGTATTATTATTGTATATAGATTTGGGTTTGGGAATCTAAGTGTTGTTTGACTTAAAAATAGTGATTATAATCTAATAGCAACCAAAATCTGATTTTTCACAAGCTGTGAAGATGTACAGCTTCAAAATTAAACCAAAATTGATAGAGTATTGTTAACTGATTTGATATACATTTACTTTCAGATTCTTACCAAACACCACGACAGATTTTTAGCTCTGATCATGTTAGAGATCCTCTTCTAAATCCTGATGTAGTTAAAATCAGAGAGAGACAACAAGCAATTCTCAAAGGATTGTCAGAATTACGCCAGGTAAGCAAAAAGTTATTGGATAAACATGTATGTGTATATATATACACACTAAAGTCAAAATGAACATTGCAAACTATTACATAGTCATAAGCGTTAGTCTTTAATTAATTTTTCCATCATATGTGGTAAGTTTTGGGCCCTGTCCTCTACTTTTGTTCCCTATTACTAATTCTGCTTTTCATGCATACTTCCACCTTTGGACTGTCCTTAGAGAGAGACTGTGGACTCCTTAGTCCTTAGATTAGCTATGAAACACTGGCGTACCTGAGAAGACTTGAAACCAAGAGGAATGGTTTTATTTAGTCTCCAGGTTTTGATCGTTAGGGCTGCTTATAGTAAGAACGTTTCAATTTCAAGGGGAAAAAGAATAGTATTTTAACAAAACACTAGAACCCTTATTAATGAAATGACGCTTCTGCATTTTTCATGGGTAAGCCAGTCATGACACAGCAGTGTGATTGGTGCAGAAGAGTTAGTGGGGTGGTACTCATGTGACAGCCCTGGAAAAATACTGTAATTTGCAAATTTGAAGTGTGAACATTTAGAAAATCCTTCCAAGGTAGCTGTTGTTTTGTTAACATGTAAAAGTAAAATTCAGGATTTGTCAGCCAGAAATTTAGTTTAATACTACACACACAAAAGCTCCTGAGAGAAAAGCCTGTGTATGTTTGTATACGTTGTTCTATTTGTAGTAAGTTGCTGGTAATGATTAGATCTACAGGATTGCCAGAAGGATTTTGAACATGGTGGGACTGTCTGTAAGGATCCATGTTAGAGTAAATTAAGAGGCACAAAAGATCATAGCTGGTAACTATGAAGTTACATATTTTCCCGATTGGAGTCAGAATACCAGGAAAAATACTGTCAGGCATCTAGTTATTAAAACATGAGTGAATTTGATACTCTACCTGTTGGCAAAAAGGTGTGGTCCATAGCAGATTCAAACTACAGGTCTGGACAAGCACATGAACAGTTTCCTTTTATGCTTCTAAATGGTCTGACAGGGGACTGCAAGACAAAAAAAATCTTACATTTACTTTCAGGTTTGCATTTCATTCTTGAAAAACAGTAAAGATAAAGATGTGTTGGTATCTTATCTTCCCTTGTTTTTGAATGGCTCCATACTAAAAGTACTTTATTGCTAGCAGTACTATTTATTTTTCTTTGCTTTAAGGGAGAAAAAAATACAAAAATGGTCAAAATAAAGGGAAGAAAATCTATCAGACTTAAGTAACACAGTTACCTGTTGTGCTTTTGAAAGACAGAAGTTCTGCCATGCATACATCGTGCTTCAGTAGTAGGTAAATTCCTTGTGCAAATGAAGGGTCGTGGCTCTCCGCAAGTTCTTAAGAAAAGTTGTGACCCAAGAACACTGAAAGGTTGCCAGTTTCTAATGGTTTCCAAATAGGTTTGACTGGATCAGGTCTTCCCCAATGCTTATTAACATTTTTGTTAAATATCTACAGCTGTTAAGTATTTTATATTAGGGCTTCATTTGCCAGTGGTATTTTGGTTAAGAGTGAAGCCAGCTTCAAAGCACAATTTGAACCTTGTGCTTGAGGTGAACAAAAGCCATGGATATTTAAAGACATTTAAGGTAATAATATCCATGTTAGCAAACTTGAGACAGGCACTTAGGGACATTTTTGATGCATAGTATATATTCAGGTCTTAGCAGTGGCTAAAAACTACTGTTAAGGTTAATCTCTCAATGATGGACCTTGGTTCTGAAAGAGAATTAACTTAAAACATGCAGAGTGCATTTAGGACATTAACTGTTGACCTAAGGTATATCTTGTATACCTAAGTGTTGTATGCTCCTACAGCTGATACCTGGTTTGCATCAGTTATCTCTCTGAGAAAGGAAGAGTAATGCAGTATTTTGTATGAAATATAATTTAGACAAAGAGCAGAGTTTGCTTTTCTATTTCAGAAGATAATCTAGTCTTTTTTAAAAAATTATATATACATGCATATATATATAGGATTGATAGTTTCAGAATATATATATATTCACTAAATATTTGGCCATTCTTTAGCCGTCTCTTGTCTGGGGGAATTCACAGCTAATTTGACCAGTCTTTAGCCTTTGAAATACACACCCAGCTGGAGTGATAAATGAATACAATCATCAGGCTGTGTCCGTAACAGTCCAGCTGAAGTGGCTGACCCATGGAAGACACCAGTGAAAACCGAGGGCAGATGGGGGCCTTCCTCTGCCAAAGGGAGGGTGAATCTGTTGGTGTGTTTGTTACAAGACAGCAAGTCTCTTCTGGTATTTCAGGTGACAGCAGTAATGGGAACTATCAATCAACAGACTTTTATTTTCCTCACTGAAATCAAGAGTCAGTGGAGTAAGACCCAAGTTTATTCATCCAGCAAAGTGAATTAAGTATTTGTGAAAAAGAAGGGGCAAAGTTTAAGCAAAAGGACAAAAACACGAGCTACAGTCAGTACATACCAGAGCACTGTGTATTTACTAAGGCAGTAAAACCACTTGCCAACAGGTTGTAGCCTACAATGGCTAAGTGGTCTTGCCAGCCACCAGCAGGCTGTCCGAGGACATGGAAAGAAAGCCCTCACTGCTTGTTGCTGTGTAGGTATTTCGCATTACTTTTCTCTAGGCCCTTTTTATTACCCTTGTAAACCACGTGACAGACTTTGTTCCAGTTTTCAGTGTTACTTGTTTCTTACCTCAGCTCTGGGTTGATTTAGGGCAATTTATCGCATGACTGTTTTGTGACATACTACTTAATGCAAAAAACACTCTATAATAAAAGTAATTACTGACAAAAGTACTAAACAAGTCTACTGATCCATTAATAGAAATAGCAGATAGTGTTGATTACTTAAAAAGGCAATTCACCAAGGGATTGAAAGTAGGCAGCTGCTGCTTTTGGAAAGATTCAAAGTGAAGTCTAATGGGCTTCTTTACTAACTGAATCCAGTTCTCCAGGCCCTCTCCCCCCTTCTGTGCCACCAGGAATATCGTGTCTAAAGTCTTGTAGGACCTGCTGGCTTGCGTTAGGTCTCTACTGAGCTGTGCCAGTAGCCTATAACCTGTATCTTTGAGACAGGTCTTGTAGCTCTGAGGAAAAATACCATTGTAACTTTTCCTTTTTTTTTAAAAAAAAACCAAACTTACTTGGTACCAAATTACTTCTGACAGGTCTAAAATGGATAGAGGCAGATCTATCGCTATATATGATCCTATTAATTACAGTAAAGAGACTTACTTCAAATTTATGAATGTACCTGACATAGCTGTATCCTGTATTAGTTACCACATAGCTAAGGATACACTTCCAGGATACATAGTAAGGATACACTTCCAGGAGTTTTTTTATTAGTGTTTTTCTCCATTGTCTGGTACTTACGAGCGCCATTAACAAAGCAGGAACCTTTTACCTTTTGAGAGTAAATATGCATAGCCTAAAACGTCTGACACTGTTCTAGCGCAAACAGTAATGCTGTCCTTTATCTTAGCGTATAAATCACGTTAAGACTGAAAGCTGGTATCCTTCAAGGTTTTGGGTTCAGCTTCATACAAGAATACGGTAGAATACCACAAATGTAGAGACAATGCACAGATGAGCCAGCAAGTTAAATTTCATACACTGGAAAAGTCCTTTTTCCTCTGCACAGTCATCCCTGGAAACTGGACTGGCTTCCACTTCAGTCACACCACATCTTTTGCAGAAGACAGGAAATCTTGGGTTTCCTCTCTACTGAATGTTATGTGCTTTTTTTAAAAAAAAAAAAAAAAAAAGTTGTACACTTAAAAAGCATTCAGCCATAACAAGTAAATTGTTCTAAAATATGAAACAATAGTGACAGTTCAGGCTGCATGAGGAAGACTGACCATTGACATTTATATTCCGTTTACGTCAGGGCCTCCTGCAGAAGCAGAAGGAGTTGGAGACTGCACTGATTCCTGCTGTAGCTCAAGAAGAGAACTTTATTTCGCCATTTTGAGAGGTACATATGAATGTTCTGAATTACTAAGACATAAATGCACAGCACTTTGCTATTGTAATTAATTATGAACCATCTGTATCTTTTTTATGAAAGATTTAAATTATGTGAATTTTGATAGTTACAGGGTCATGTTGTTTTTCATATTGAAGATATATTTAATGAATAATGGTTTGTCTGTTTAGAATGGTCTTCATGCTGCCTGAAGACATATGTCCATTTAATGTAAATCACCAAAACACAGTACAAAAATGTTACATGGCTTTTTGTAGAACTCAGTGTATGTATTTTTGATAAATAAAAAGATTTAAGATGTATTTTTTATGGCTTGGGTAGACTTTGTTGGTATTTTTAACTATATAAGATTGCTTGTACTTGTCTAAGACTAGAAGCTCTCTGAATAGTTACTGTATATTAACTCAATTAATCCCAAATTTTAAGACCACAGAAGTGCCGACTATAAACTCCCCCGCCCCCCCAGCCCCCATTAAAACAGGACAGCAGCGCTTAACATCATAGTGGGCTGGGCCCAAGGCAGTAGAACTCAGTTTAAGATGTCTTCTTATAAACAAGGTCTGAACAGGCAATATTTAATGCTTCCAGCTGAATTAAGTGTTTAATTCAGATTAATTTGCCTTTAGTCTTCAAAAGATAGGATAATCTGGAGTAAAACTGCTTCTCTTCTAGATCTCTGCAGAAGATGCATAACCTGAGTTCATGTTAGTTGTTCTGTGATATCATGTGACAAACACCACAGACCCTCAAACCTGAGACTCTCCACTGGCCACTGTTCTTAGGCATAACCTGAATGTGAAGGTCCCTTACAGCCGTAGGGAAGGGAATAAAGGTGCGCTCTTCCCTCCCAGTTGTATGCCCAGTCATGCAGTAAGTGAGAATCTGCACTTGATGTTACAGGTGGCAGAACCAGAACAGTTCTTCACAAGTTCATTACGGTTTCTTGAAAAAAGATAATTTATTTAACAACTGCTACACTGGTCTAGTACTGGTTTGTTCTTAATTCAAACAAATAAACAACTGTTAATAGAAGGAAAGACATTTAACTTTAGGGATGATTCTATGGGGTGGGTTTGTTTGTTTTTTAAAAGCTACCTTTTTTTAACTGATAATGTTTTTCCCAACTAATTTTGTGAGTTTAGAGTCATGTAGTTTCAGACACTCTGATCTGGTACTAAACTGCACATCCAACATAAAAACACGAAAATCAAATTACAAACAGGAAAAAAACAACCCAAACATATGACTTTGGACAACCTGAAGACAAGAGCAGTAAACGTATGACTCCAGTATTAGTATATGCAAAACCAGCAATACAGTAACAAGGGCAGTCTTGAGACTCCACAGCTATTTACTATCAGCTGCTGTTTTCCAGAAGCCCAGGTCAGAAGACGATGATGCACAAAACGAGCCAATTACGAGAGAACCACTGGGGAAAAATAAGCAGATGTGAAATTAAAAAGGACAAGATTAAGAAACAGATAAAACTCGGTACTTAGGATAATGCTAGGATTGAGGGTTTTCTAATGCAAATTGAAGTGCCAATGTCATTAAAACCAGGTTTGTCGTCCTCTCATTACAGTAATTACAATGGCAACATAAAAGTTGTAAGGTCACTCTGATGGTGCTGTAATAAGCATACAGTATCAAAGTCAGACACAAAGATAACTGCTATTCATGAAATAAAGTTTGGACATGTTTCGCACATACTTTGAAAACAATGTAAGAACCACAGACAATGCCATGTGTTAGCAAGTCCCTTGTGCACTAAGAGTTTATTTTATTTTTGTAATGGAACTGCTCCATTGGTCACTCTACTTGAGGTATTTAGCCAAAATCCAGTATATAGTCATTAAAATAACTACACTGCCTTAGAGCTATGTAAAAACACTTGTACAAAATCTGTGTCAAATAAATACATAAGTTTTGATATTTATGTAAAGAAAAGTGATTTGGATAGTCTTACACAGTTTTTAAAAAAAAAACCAAAAAAACACAAACCTCGCCGTTTCACATATTTTAGGCAAACATTCAGTTTTACATTAAAACAGACCTCAAACTGAAGCCCAGGTACAGGTCAAATACAAATGTAGAAACTTAAAAGTGCCAACAAACAATATAATTCCAGTACAGTAAGTGTTAAAAAATATATATATTTATTTCAATTTTCAGATGCTTCCAACAGGTACAGGCCATCAGAATTTAAATAAGACAAGAAAACATTTGAGATAAAGGACAAGAAACAATTTGTTCCAGAATAAAATAGAAATTGTTAATCCACCATTTTAGAAACAGAAAAGTCCACAGCAACTTATAAAAAGAGGCCTATGAGTTTATTTCTGTTTTGACTATGGCCTGGAAGAATCACAATTTATATCCCAGCCACCAGGTGATGATGACATGTCTGTATCCATGCTCTGACTGTAAGCAGATAGAAAATAATTGCCCCCTTCCTGGTTTTGACTTGCAGAAGAAATTTGGTATGTTGTTCCCAGAAAAGTCTGATGAGTGAGTACATTAAAGTGACTGAACTGATGGGACATGTTTAATTGTCTGCTATAGACTTGGAAGTTATTGAAAGGAGCTTGTTCAACTGAATTGTGTTTTTCTCCTTCAGCAGAGCATGTTGTAGAAACTGGAGTAATTGGTTGTATCTCTTCCAAGTCAATTTTAGAAGTCTTTTCCATCAAGCCAATTTGTGCTTCGGGAGATAACTCTGTAACTGATAAGCAGCTTGCTTTTGCATCTACTCCATGTGAGCCCTTGGCCTCTGTCTGCAAAGCTTCCAAATGAGTATCATACTTAGAGGCATCATTGCAGATTTCTATTTGTGATGTTTCATCCCCTGAATCCAGAGACATGTCCTCCTCATCCTTTTCATCGTTTTCTACAAGAACTACATTAAAAAAAAGAGAAAGTCCTATTCTATTGAAATACAAACTTTTGTTAGAAAAGCTATACACTACTCACAGAATGTTACGCTTCAGGTCTGTAAGTCCAATATCACTTAAGTCTTGGTCTTCTGCCACTCTTGTTCACTTACTCAACATACACACTTAACCCTCTGTGTGAGTGTCCAGTTATTCCGATGCTAAAAGCTTCTGCGCATTGTGTTCATGTTTAGTGTTGGGAAATCCCAACTCCCAGCTCCAAAGGGGTTAATGTCAAAACAGCATCTAAAGTTACACAGTAGGTGAGTATTTGATCAGACAATTAAAGGAGTACAATTACTGACATCTCAGTCTTTTTGTTACGGTTTCTAGAAGCTATCATTAAGTCTATCCTTCTCCTGAAAACAGACGCTTACACCACTTTGGCAACTTTGGCATATGTCTACTTTCCTGAATACCGTGTTAGCCTATAATTCTGTATTTAAGATCTCTTTTGGTGCTCCATCCCAGCTGCTTTTCCCCCATCATTTAAAATAGAAAAAGAGTAGCTTGAGAGTTGGGTTTTCCTTGCCATCTGTAGTGTTCATTTACAGGAGTAAAGGCACACTATCTCAAGGACCTCCACCCCACACATCTAATTAGCTAAAGAAAGTGTTAAGTGTGTTTAATATTACCTGATTGTCTTTTGTGACCATCAGAGGGAGGAAGGCTGTTTTCTTCAGTAACCGAGTTGTGATACCCAACAAGACTTTTAAAATTTTGCATAAAGTCATCAACAGTAGCAACCACTATTCCATTATCAACATAATTTGAAAGTGTTTTGAGATTCTTTTCTAAATACATAAAAGGAGATTTTGTATTAGTATTTAGCACCTATTATCAAAAAAGGGAGAAGTATTCATAAATTTGGGGTTTACCTGTTAAGAAGACAACATGTCTCTGTTGTATGTTTTGAGCCTGAAGCCTGATAAGACAGTCTAATTCTGGAGCATTTCGAGTTTGAGAATCACAATTATGGTAAGACAGAATCTCAACCAAGTGCTGCTTTTGATAGGTATTCAGAAGGGTCAGCAGACTCAGGGCATTAGCATTCAATCTATAGCAGGGGAAAAAAGTGCACTATTAGAAATACACTTGATTTAGGGTCAGTCTAAATGTTAAAATTAAGTCAAAAAACAAATGTAAAAGTATGTTCTGCTTAACTGGGTTTTCAAGAGCATAATTAAAGCTGAAGCGCTTTAACAACTGGTATTTCAAGAACGCTACTTACCTCCCCAGCTCTTTAAGTTTCTTTTGTATTTTGCAGTGGACTTTCCACTGCCATTTCCCATCTGGGGTATTGAGATCCTCCAGAAACTTTAAGAACTGTTTTAGTTTATCTGTTTTGGAGATATTGAATAGGAGTTAAATTTTGTGGTATGCAAACTGAAAATACTGTTTCAGTTTATACATAAAGCTTCTTTCTGTTTTCAATGAAGTAGTTACAAAAGTATGAACATTAGCCTAGTACTTTAGGTTTTATTCCTAGCAGATTAGCCAACAATGTTTCCGAACAGCTTTTTTGTAGGTCAGATGCCTAACAGTGGTATCTGCTTAAGTAAAAGCTGAATTCAGTCATATGTGATCTGCCTTGCTAAAACATATTTTTAAAACCAGTAATTTCATTAACTATTCAATTTCAAATAAAGAAAATTTAAAGAATGTGGTTTTTCAGTATTTTTTTTCTAGCTTATTTGTGGATTGAGTAGTAAAGAATAAAAGGTTCCATATACTAACTACACAGTCTAACAAAAACTTAGAAAGCCAAGCCAAGATGTCCAAGTTCACACGTTCCCCACAAACATGTTCTCTAAAAAGCCCACTGAGGTAAGAAAGAGGCTGAATTAGCTGAAGTTCTCAAAAAAAAAAAACCCCCACCCATAGAAAAACAAAACAAAAAAAACCCCACAACCCAAAAAACCCCAACAAACAAAAAACTTCACAAAAAATAGAAGAGTTGGAAATTAGAAGACCTGATTCTTCACTGCAATGAGTATGGCATCTCTCTCATATACTCAAAACAGACTTTTTTTGTCTGTTTTAAAGCTTCAGAAAACATCGTACTTACCTATAGTGATGGACTCTGGATTAAGGACAGATTCATCTGACACAACAAAACCACCAGACACAAACAATTCATTGTAAGTGTGATTTTTCACATCATCCAAACTATCGACACCCGCAAAGCTGACACAAGAAAGCCTCTTCAAAGTTACTAAGCCAGGTATCTGTTTAAAAATATTATAAATCAGAGATGTATACCAAAGATCATACAAAAAAAAGGAACTACAGAATTTTCCTACTTAATACCAAACGTCAAGCTTCAAAACACAAAGATTTATTGTTTTTTTTCTCACGCCTCGGGAGGTGCTCTCTCAAAAACATTACAGGAATGAGACAGTGGAAGTTGAGCACTTAGAATATTACTTTCTGTCCAGCACAGGTTCATAAACCACAGCTGTCAGGAATAACTGCGGTATTCTGAGAGCTGCCTTCACTTGCCATTAGAGCATCACAGAACTAGAAGCAGAACTACTTGGGCCTCTATGCAACTTTACAACTACTACGAATAAATATGCATTAGCACATATTTGAAGGGAGAAGTTACATGATGTAACAAGACTAGGCATTTACCACAACGATTTTTGTTTCTTGAAACGGCAACTAAACATAGGACATTGTTTAAGTGCTATGTTCTTATGAGAAAGTAGCCTTGCTCGAAATGAGCTTGTCTCACAATATTTTAACAGTAGCTTTCCATAGTACACATTTACTTATGTGAAATACCTTATGGATGAGGTTGGCGATGTCTTCATTTTGGATAATTATCAACAGTTTATCTAAAGCAGCTCTTCTTTTAAGGAACTGTTCTGGATGGCACTCTGTATTACCTAACTTTGTAAGATATTCCTAACACCACAGAAAGAGAAGATGGTGAAGAAAAATTGAATAATGAATCCCCACATGATGACCACGTTGAGTTTCCTATTCAAATGAATCTCAGAGAGACAGGTTTCCTTGTCTTTCCGATACATTATTTGGAAGGATGTAGCAACACAGAAATAGGCTGGTTTCTGCAAGTCAGTTGTTCTTACAGAATTGTGCATAAATGGCCAACTGACAGTCTATCTAAACTGCATGGGTTTTCAAGTAAAGCCAGAAGTTTTTATTATTTCACTTCCATCTTCTACATTTAAATACAGAAGAACAGTAATCTCCAAAAGTTAGCTGTACTATTAACTGGAGGGGGAGGGGAAAACAAAAACCCAAAACCACACACATCAACTTTTCATATACCCTTTCTAAAATGGCAAGCTATCACATTTTTGCCCTTTATCATGTTTTTTTCTGTAAGGCTACCCCCCAGCAGTATCTTCAGAAAGAATCAAACTACAGCCTGTTCTGCTTTCCAACTATGAGAAAATGAGTTATGTAAAAGCTAAATATAAGCAAGACTACCTCAGAACCTCAACTGAGAAATGGGACAGGGCAGCCTACTTTCACAATTCAATATTTTTTGAAACAAATTTCAGACTACCTTATGTTTGCAAGTCCAGTTTTATACATTCTGATTTGAAAGGCACTCTAACACTAAAGAGAGGCTGAACTGGGACATATTTACCTTGATTTCTTTGCAGAGAATGCTTTCTTCCTCTTCATGAATATAAAATTTCACAGTGTTCTTCTGTACATCTTTAATAATTTTGACCAAACTGTTAAATACTTCAGGTTTTAACTGGCTTATAAAATCAGAAAGGGCTGGTTGGGTTGAAATGTTTAAGTTCTCTGGGGATTTCTGTGTCTTTTCTGGTGGCTCCATCCGATCACCACTGGAAGAGGTCTGATCAGATGTTAACATGTCCTCTGTTTTAGCATTCACATGATCCATTTCCTCCTTCACTAAGGGTAGGCTTGACAAACACTGCTCATTGGAATCCAAATCTTCCACCACGTTATTACACAATGGCTCTGATAACAACGCTGCGTCAGAGTCCCTGCAAACAGGTAACATGTCGGGTGGAGGATTCGGTGCAGCGTTACTAACCACTTCTGCTGATTCAGGACTAGAATAAATTGGTAGAGTATGCTGAATGCATGAAGAGGACAAAATAACACTATTCAACTTTTCACTCAGTGTCTCTATATATTCTTGGACAGAAATCTCTGATGCCTGTAAACATATGTATTCAGAAAGTCTCATTATCCTCTCTCGGGCAGAGAAGACTGGTGTGGACATACCACTAACATACGCAATATTCTTCTGCTGCAAAATTTCCTGAATCTTTCTTGCAAAGAGATTATACTCTTCTAATAGTGTAGTCTCTATGATTGCACTAATGGAATGCTTAGTTGTAAAAGGGTGATCTGCTAGCCCACACTGATCTTCAAGTTTCTCCACTTGTCTTGTATAAAGTCCATCTTCTGCTGTCCCCTTTTGTGTGTCTGAAAATGGAGAGTATGGAAACTGATAATCAGAACTTCTCTGTCTATTTATTACCCGGGGGTCATTAGGAAAGGCATCCTTTGGCGGTAAATACACCAGTGCTTCTTCTGGTGATTTCAGACCTATATAGGAAGAGTTAATCATCATCATCTCATGTTTGAAAGTCATACACAACTGATACACTAAAACCTCCAAAGCACAGTTTTAAAACAGGATTACTGTTGTGCCTCCCCCCTCCAATCAACTTAAATCCAAATACTCGAGTGTTACTGTCTGCTGAGGTACAGAAGCACGAAAATTTAATAGCTCCTAAGATGGTAGAATAATAAAGTCAAAGTTTGCTCAGAAAAGCAGAACACAAGTAATTTTCCCAGAGACAATATCTGATTTAAGCATAACAGGAACTGCCTTAATTAAAAAAAAAAAAAAAAGAAAAAAAAAATCACTCAAATTAGAAATCAAGCAGAGTGACAAATTACTCAAATATTTTCATTTGCTACTAGGTTATAATCCTCAGACTTTCCAGAGGCTAACTTTAGCCACACCTTTAGCCATTACCTTGTGGAGTTAGACTGCAAACTGCAAGCTGTGTGTCTGGTCTCGCAATTGAGAATAGAATTTTTTTTGCTTAAAAAGGCAGGACATGAGTCTTATAGTAATTATTGATACACAGAATCAGTTATGCTGCAAGGAGTGCTCAGTCTCTTATAATCCAAACCTCAGATCATTTCCGCAGCACTCTGTTTCTTCACCATCCACATTCAAAACTATGGTTTTGTTTGTTTTTAAAGCAAATTTAACACTTTGTTGCAATTAATGATATATACACACACACACACAGGTATTTCAGTGTGTATCTGTTCCATAAATATTTCAAAGAAGGTTTTTTTGTTTGTTTTATTTGAGGTTTTTTTTTTTGGTTTTAAGTGTTAAAGCTGATACAGCTGTAAGCAGAAAACTAGATTTCTGGAACAGAAGCAATAACCAAAATAGTATAGACAGTTTCTAAAAGTTTATGTTCGTTTGGACTGCAGTCATTTCTGTATCCAGTTAAAAAAAAAAAAAAAGTTATATTCAGTCCCTAATTTAATCATGTCCATCCAGATCCAAAAGGAAAACATCTGCCACTAACAGGATCCATTTTTCATGGTGACAGTATCACCTCATAGTTACTTCATGCCACTAGAATTACACAGAGAAACCAGAAATGCGGTTCCATTTCATTTTATCAATGAAACTATATATTCTTTCATTGTCCTTCAAAGCACATCCTTTGAGTCAACCCAAATTTCAAGTTTTCTTTAAAATCACTAAACAGAGTTATAAATCAGGTTATTCCAATTAGTTCCATTCTATTTTATTTGAACCTTTTCCCTGTTGCCCTATACCTTCAGTGTTGATCTACACCTTTTGCACACATAAGTATACTAATTTTAAATGACTTTGAAAAACTCAGTACCAAATCATAATGTTAACGAGTAAGCTTAGTTTAAGCTCATTTGAGAGACAAGGCACTTAAGATATATTAATGTATCTCATTCTTCTTGAGCTGCTCAGCGCTTACAAGCTACATCACTATTGTAATCAAGAAACATTGTACTATATAAGCAAGTCTTAGTAAGAAGATTAAAAGCTATATTATAACTTTAAATTTTGGGCTATTTTTATAACTTCCTACATTTTAATACAGCTAATCAGTTGCATACCAATTTTTAGCAATGACATTTTGTTCTGTGGCTCTCCTGTCTGCACCCCCAGTACAAGTAAAATTTCAAATCCCAAGGTTACTGAAAAAAATTAATATACAATCCACTCATCCTGATTTGATGGAAAGTTTCTATACCAATTATATTAGCAAAAAAGTTTTCAAGATATATATGATCAAGAACTGATTCGGTTATTCTTCAAAGGTTATTATTTGAAGTTTTCCAGAAAGAAAGAAACTTTGTTTTAAAAACAAATGCCTTTGTTTTTACTAAAGGTTTTTATTAAAAAAAATGTTAAACAGAATGTAAACAGGAAGATATACTGCTGAATACGAATATAAATCCTAAATATTTTCTAACATGTAAACAGGATTAAAAAAAAAAAAAAAAGGATTATTTAAACTAAAGTTGCCCTCATTTAAACAGAATTCTCTGAAGGTGGCATCCTTCATAGACCTACACCTTTGGGTCACAAGTCTTCACAAAAACCAAATGCACGAGCAAGCAGCAAACCCCAAATAAATAAATAAACACTTCAACAACTATTAAAGTATGATTTATGATTTCAAATATACCCTTTGTAACTGGGTATGTCAAAGAAACCAAGAAGAGAACTGCCTGAAAACAATCTTAGAAAGAAGAGCTGTTTAAGAGCTGCTGAAATAGTTATCCTTGCAGATTAAGAGTCAAATTCTTCACTGCTTAAGAGAGGTCCTTATACAGTGACTTGTAGGTAGCACTTGTAGGTATACAGCACTCGTAGGTAGATTTTGAAATCAGAAATTCAAACACCACCTGATAAAGAAAGCCTAGAAAGTTCTGTTTCTTCACGTCCAAGATTAATGTCATCAAAAGCCATCACTTTTAAGATTGTCTATTAATGCATTGATCTTTTACAAGAGAAAGAAGAAGCAAGAACAAACACTATTTTTGCGCTTTATGTCTAAAGCCAAAGAAGAGTCTCAAATTCAAACCAAAACTGAGTTAGCTTTCAAAAATAAGACTCAGATTTGCTTACTACTGTCAGAAGTTTAGGCTATGTAACTATGAAGAAATGAACACCACCACAATACAGAAGTAGTCCAGACAAGCTGAGGACCTATGAACAACTATCTCCTCCAACACCTTCTGATGTCATTGGGGAAGAAGCAAGACAAACCCCACCCCCCCACACTCCTCAAGTCAAAACCAATGAAGAGTTAAGTTCTTAAAGTAAGTTTACCTGAACACGATCCCTGTATCAAAAGTAAAACATATTTTTATTTAAAAACAAACAAACAAACCAACCAAGAGATTGCTCATCTGCCTTGCTGCAGTTGTGCAGAGATGAAAAAGAAAGATTGATGTTCTCTGAATTCCTTTCTATAGCTAACTTGCTACAAAAATGAGACATGGAGAAGCCACTGGATTGAGAAAGCAAACAGTTTTGGAAAAGAACAAAGCTTCCTTTAAATTATGGTACTGAATCGATCTTAATTCGTAGAATAAAAATTCAAAGCCCTCTAGAAGATACTATACAGGAAGATACACCCAGTAAAAGCTGAGTGCCAGTAGCCCAAAACATTAAAGGCTCTTTTGACCTTTCTACAGCCTTCTTGATATACTTCAATAAAACGAGTCCACTTGCTGAATAGCATATTACTGTCTAATTTTCTGATGAAAACTCAATACCAGGAGAGAACACTAGCTACTCAGTAGTTCAGGCCATAACAACATATGCAAACTGTCCCACTCACTCTTCTCACCTGTTTGCTCATCTTCATGTTTTTTCCAGCTGATCCTCTCAAACTCTTCCTGCCCCTCTTGAAGGAGAGCAGCACTTAGCATTTGTACAGTTTCCTGGTATTTATATAGCACCTTTTACATGATCATATTGCAGAGCTAGTCAATACCTGGAGTACTGCATCCAGCTCGGTAGCCCCCAACATAAGAAGGACATGGACCTGCTGAAACAAGCCCAGAGGAGGGCCATGAAGATCATCAGAGGGCTGGAGCACCTCTCCTATGAAGACAGGCTGAGAGAGTTGGGGTTGTTCAGCCTGGAGAAGAGAAGGCTCCAGGGAGACCTTATAGCAGCCTTCCAGTACCTAAAGGGGGCCTACAGGAAAGACAGGGAGGGACTTTTTACAAGGGAATGAAGCAATAGGACAAGAGGTAATGGCTTTAAACTGAAAGAAGGTAGATTTAGATTAGGTATTAGAAAGAAATTCTTCACTACAAGGGTAGTGAGACGCTGAAACAGGTTGCCCAGGGAAGTTGTGGATGCCCCATCCCTGGAGGTGTTCAAGGCCAGGTTGGTTGGGGCTTTGAGCAACCTAGTCTAGTGGAAGGTGTCCCTGCCCAGGACAGGGGGGTTGGAACTTGATGATCTTTAAGGTCCCTTCCAACCCAAACCATTCTATGATGCCATGAATACTTACTGCAGTAATAGCTAATTTGTAGGAACTCAAGAAATCCAGAGATGCTCAAGACAATCTCTTTCATCTCTAGAGAACAGCACTTCTCCCTCTTGGAAGACTTCAGAGAAATTTTTTTCTAGCAAGATTTGTAGTCTCACAGATGACTGTGCAACATGTCAGTCAATTGACAAACTCTTGCATGAACTTCCACATCCAGCATCTATGATGTATTACAATTTTTAGATGCTTAATCATCCACTTTAATAGTTATCTCAGCAACCATATCCTCGTCTATATGCAGAGTGGCAATTTCCTCCAGGGGTAAAAGAAATAATGTCCTATCCCAACCACTTTACAGTCTCCATACTCTGTAACTTAGGAAAATATCAGAACAGGCTTTTGATGTTTGGCCCTTAAAGAAAGTGCAGAAAACATCATCCAGAACTACCCTGTCATTTCATTGAAAGGCCTATGAATACTGTGAAGGAAAACCTGTTTCCCCTGCCATCCTCCCTTGTCAGCCAAACAAACAAAAAAGCTGCTGAACTACACAACTGGATGGATATCAGAAGTGTCCAAAAGACAGATTCCAGCATTCCTGGAAAATTATCAGAAATCAGTAAGTTTTTACTCAGAGAATGCAGTTAACAAATTCTATCTGGATTTAGTCATAAGACGACTTGATTTGTAGCCTTGAATTTAGAGCTCTTGATGACTATTCCTTCAGCCCAGTTTCCACATCCTTCAAATCCATGCTTTTATGCTCTCTCGAGACTTGACACTTGACTCAAGAAGTAGAACAAGAAGCTTCTTCTGTAAGATTATTTAAGATGTACATGTTTAGATAGGACAAAGACTTTGAAGCACTTCCAGTAGAAGAGCTTGATGCAGTAAGAAATAGACTACTTTCTGTAAGAACACATTTTTCATGGCTTTTCTGGATTACCAGTTGCAATTATCTACCCATCCAATCTTTCAGTAGAACCTAGCAAGTTCAAACACTGAATTCAAAAGAGTTACGTACCTCACCAGATAAATACTCAAGCATTCACATTTCTAAATTACGTCAGTATGTACCCAAACGAGTATGCTCCACCAGTATCGGTTTTCATCCAGCAGATTTCTGTATTAATCAAATATCAGAAACAACTGCATAGGCTATATATATGCTTGTGTACCAATATGTGACCCAAGAATGGGATCTATGAAAGACAGATACCTTTAGAACATGTTTTCATTCAGTATCTGTAGCAACATAAGAGTTAAACCCATCTTACCTGTAATTGGAATAAGTTTCCAGTGCATTCCAACTTCTCCTATATTATTTGAGTTGGAATGTTGCCTGTGATAAACATGTTCTACAGGTGTAGTGGGACAGGGACTGCAGTCTTCAAAACTACTTATACTTCCAGTGCTTGCTTCCTAAAAAACAATAAAAATTCTCAGCTCAACACTTTTTTAAGTAGCTATTAAGCTTTTACATTCTCAACAGCTGACAGTAAGAACACACCTGATTTCACACCAGCATATTGGCAATTTTGCCATCAATCAAGTCAAGTCAAACTTGGAAATGTTTACATGAGGTACTTAAATATTTAATTTACCTGTTTGATAATTTCTGAGACATGTCTTTGCTGATGGTCTACCATTAAGTACATAAGGCAGTCCTGAGCACATGCCTTAGAGTACAGAAGCTGGGTGGGGCAGGGAGGACAGGAGATAAAGGGTGGGGGGAAATGAAAGAAAAGGAAAAACTATCTGCTCCTTAGCCTTTTTCAGGCTGTTGTCTTGACAGCTGACTAAAGCCATGAGATGTTGACATTACTGAGGAACTGCCTGCAACTAGTATTAAACCCTTGAACAATCCAATTTCATCCCACATTCCAGATTGTTAGAAGCAAAACAGCACGGAGATTACAGGTAGGATAAACTCTTTCCTGCTCCATGACTTAGAAACTGGGCTTTGTGTGGAAGTATCAGTAACAGTGATTATAGAACAACCACTCCACACAGTAATGTGATCAAGCAAGCAGCCGGGGCACTCTGAACCTTAAGCACAAGAGCCTTCTTCAAATGGTGTTCTGCCAGTTATATGCTGTCATGAAAAGTATGCATAGAACACATATACACCAGTGCACCAAGAGGGCACATAAAGAGAGCTAGGCATGCATTTAAGTGCTCAGAATTTTTCAACTCTGCTCCCACCAAAACTAAGTAAAGCCAATTCCCCAACCCTCTTTAATACCCACAGAGTATTTAAGACCTTCCACTATGCATATTTCTTAATGCTTTCTCACTCAGATTCTGCTAGAGGGACAGAAAGAAGCCCATCATCTTTTCCACAGTACAAGATCAAAACATGAGGACTGCAGGATCCTCACTTATGCACACAAATGAAGGGCATTTTCCTGACCTATAAAATCCCTGCTACTATTAAGTAGGAGAGAGAATACACTTTGAAGAGGCTGGACCAAAACCAATTCCCAAAACTGCAGCAATAACTGCAATTAGAGCAAAAGAATGCTTGATGATTGTAAAGGAGTAAGAATCACTTTATTAACCCTGAGGTACTGTCACTAGAAAAGGTCACTAACTCACACACAGAAACACTCAGCTGAGGTAAGCCATTGCCATTGGGGTTTTTTGTTTGTTTTTAAGATAACAGTCCAGAACCCATAAAGCATATTTAGTTTCCAAAGACAATCAACTTAGTTTTGCCAATCTGTTCTATCAAGACAAGAGGAAACAGCTGTCATTAACACAGCTCTCATTCTGCTTCTCTAGAGTAACTATTAATCACCTGTGGATAAACATTCTTGTTTAAGACACATCCAACCACTCTAAATATCAACTACAGATTGCAATTCGACTTCTTTCACTTTCTTGCTTATGACAAGAAAGCAACAGGCTGAAAAGTCTTGAAATTATACAGCTTATGATTGATATATTTATTTTTAGTTGGCATTTGGGGGAGGGAAGAACTCTGGGTGCATAAGCTTTGAAAGAGATGGTCTCTATTTAGGTCTCAGAGGAGCCTGGTCCAAAAATGACTCGTTTCTGAGCCTGAGATGGAACTTCATAATTATGACAAGTTGTCATATCCAAACCACCTAATCAGGTTAAAGACTAAGCAGTACACAACGATTAACGGCCTCCCCTGCAACCATTGCAAAGAGATTCCATATGGAACAGCAACTACTGCTTTATAACCTATTTTCGGGAAGAGTAACAGCTAGGCTAGGAGGAACTCTCAAATCTCTCCTTAACTGTGTTTCAGGTTCTGCAAATCTCAGTACCCTAGCCAGACCAAGAATCACCCCCAAAGAAGGAGGAAGATGGAAAGCAGTACACAAGCTGTTACACTAACACCATACCTGTTCCATGCAATAACTTCACAGATTGCTAAAAAACCCCACCACCATAAGCAAGGTGAGAGCCAGAACAGAGTATCTTTTTTCTACAAGAGATGGAAGACCACTGCAAGGCTTTGGTCTCAGCAAACATGAAAAAACATGCTCATATACAGCACTCAGCAACAGAATGACAGAAGTTTTGCTGCCTAGTGCTGGAGCAGCTGCATACAACACTTACTGTAAAGCTAGTAAGGAAGACTGACCATGGTTGATTTCCATCTTTCAGGTATTCTTAATTATAATTTTATTACAGAAAGAGTAGACATAAAGAACCAGGAACACCCATCTTAAGATTTAAGAAAATTTCCATATACGCTCCTACCAAACAGAAAAGCTTCTTCACAGAAAAGTTAGTGCTTATCTATGTTTACCTATGTAAAAAAAAAATAGAAATTTTTTTTCATTTAGTCTTATAATACTTACGAAAATAGTACATTCATTATCAGCGTCTACCTACATGGTAGTTTCACTTACCTTTAAACGCAGTGTGTGTTCAAGGCCTACTTCATTAGCTGAAAGCCGCAGATCAACATCAACTGGGTAGGGTAAGCAGGCCACATCAGTTTCCAGTATCACTGGGCTCTGTGGGTCCTTAAAGTTAACATTTTCAGCCTGAGCAGTATTAGGAAGCTCATGATCATCTTTGTCCTGTGCTGGAATGGATTCATATTCATATTTTTGTCTCATATCCTCTTCAATTTCATCAGTGCTTAATCCTAAAGCTTGATTTACAGACCGTGCCAACGATGAATCCAAGTGTCCTGCACTAGCTAGTGTTTCTAAAAGCAGTTTAATGAGGCCATGTGTGTCAGTAACAGCAGGGTCGGATACATCTTGCTGCCTCAAGTCAGTATCATGTCCACCAAGACCAGTATTAACTGAGAAAACAGAGTGTGGCGAATCCGAGGTTCTGCCCCCTTAGAGCAGGGGGAGGAGGGGAAAAGTAATCCATTACTAAGTTTTGAAATAAAAGCAAAACCAGACACACACCCCAAACACCTACCACATACTGACAGTCTCACTCTTTAGCACCAATTCATACAGTACACATACATTTATTTTCTTAACAAAAAATTTTAAACAGGTAGATGTTGATAAAAGGGCAGTTTCTAAAGCTAATAGTCTCCCCCAGATCAATAAGTACATTTTTTTAGGTCACTCAATACCACTCTATCTTATGTTTTAATAGAAGTCACATACTATGATCTACGCATTTTATGGAAACCTTGTAAAATTCTCCATTGCTCGTTCAGAGAAAAAATTAGTTTGAGAAGAATACTAACTTCTCTCCATCCTATTGCTGTTGCTCCAGCAGCGGATGACTATCTTAATCCTTAACCTCACAAGTTATCTTAGAATAAGCGTAAATTCTAAAACTTTACCATGCCTATTTATACTAAACGTAACTTTAGAACAGGGTTATTATTCTTCTACTCATCCTCTTGGATGAGGAAATACCACAGATATTTATTCTTCTTGGAAAGAGACAGGCCAAGGAACTACTTTAAGTATCTGATGAACCCCTAACTCATTTATCCTATATAAAAATCTAATCATCTTTAGATACTTAAGCTCACAGTATTTTAGGTAAGATTTTTTGCAAGACAAACAAATTACTTTTAGGGTTACATACAAACATGGAATTCAAACCATAGATAGATGTTGCTGTTTTGGTATGCCTGAAGGAGTTAAGGCAAAATTTACTTTTAAACAGATACTGTTCTGATTACGGCCAGGTAGAAATGCATTCACATATTTTAGATTAACAATCAACGTAAAAAGACCCTGACAGTTCACAGACTTCCAAGCAGGAATCCCAAGAACTAGCAGGTAGCCTACCCTCTGTGTCCTCCATCCACACCTGTCAGTATCTTTTGACCCTCTCAAAAGGCAAATTTATTCCTAAGATCAGGTTCCAAGAAAATAATTCCACTTCATCTTCCAAAGTGATTCATGGACACATAAGAATGACTGGTGCTTGAGGTAATTCCCCCTCTTCTTTGTGCCACCCTTCTCCACAATTTTCCCCCTTCTGAAGGAGGCCCTTGAGAAAAGGGTTAGGGAAACAGAAATCAAAGGGGGTTTTTGGCAGATCTTAAGTGTATCAGATAATATCTGTGATAATTATCTGAGGTTTGGATGTAGATAATTTCATGTACAGAATAATTTAACCTTAATACTATTAGGTTGTTTCCTTTGTCCCACTGCACACATTACTGGCTATTTCAAAACTTAACTGTGCTTATGCTTAGAAATTTAATTCTCCCCTTCAATCTAAATTTATTAGGTATTATATAGGGTATTGGAGCCGTAAGGAATTACAGCAACACCTAGTGTCGAACTCTACAAAAGACATTACAATATCAAGTCTGCTTAGTACTCTATATTAGAAAGTGTTTGGACAGTTCCACAGCTAAGGAAACTCTTTGGAAGTCCACTTGCTTTCCAAAGAGGCAGAACAAAAGCAGATTCTATGACAAGTCCTGTTAACTTGTCTTCTAGAAAGAGGCAACCTACATAAAAATAAACTACATCTCTATTGATAGATCTCAGGCCAATGTATAAATGAACCACCATGCATTAAAATATCCACAGTGTGCAAAAAATATTCAATCTATAAAGATTAAATGTTAAGCATGCACTGAATTACAATGTTTAAAGAGTAACACGAAACAAAGACTTCCTTACCTTCATACTGACAACTATTTTCTGAAGATTCACTCATTTTTAAGTATTTCCGCAAATTTTCAGACTGTTTTTCCAGCTTCCTTTTCAGACCACTTTTATTTCTAAGGTCTTCAGAATCAGAATCTCCACCTACATTTTTTTTCCTACACTGGATTAAGTTAATAAGTTCTTTGAGTCTATCGGGATCATAATCTCCAGAATGAGGCAGTTTTTGCTTGGCAGCAGTGGCTTCGTATTTTGCACGGATTCTTTTCCCACTTTTTGCATTGGCAAAATCAGAGTCTTCTTCTGTGGCTTCATAGTCTGAGATGGGACTGAACTGTTGAAGTTTCCGATTTCCCTCCATCAGTTCCTTAGCTCTAGAAACAGGTAGTTGATATGCCTCACAACCAAAAATATAGTTTTGCAAGGAGCTGTCAATATGAGATTTATTTTTTGGAGCAGAATAAAGAAATTTTTTGTCATCCAACCGTGATTCATACCGATATAATACAAATTCTCTATATTTTCCAGAGCCACTACAGCATCTTTTCAAATACTCATTTATATACCTTTCCACAACAGCATTGAAATCTGCAGTAGCGTCTTTACGAGACTGGATTAAAGCAAAATGTAGAGACTGAATAAACTTTGTGAATTCTGGAATGATTTCCTGATTTTCGTGCAACACCATGGTAGTTGAATTTTTCTGTGTTCCAAATGGAACACTTTTTTGTGCTGCCATAGGAGAAAAGGGAATTCACAATTAAAATCAAATCATAAAGCTATAAATAAATGATGACTAGTTAGCAATATTCTGTATTACACATATTTGGTGAAACACAGTTTGGAATGACTATGGAGAAATAACCCAAAAGCCAGGAAAGGAATTTTTTTATGATGTAACTAGCTTTAAAGCCTACTTAAAAGTCATCCTACCCATAGTCATGATGAACTGCTCATTTTCATAATCTTGTGGTAACCTGTATCCTAGATCCACATATCATTTCCAATTTAAACCACTTTACTGACCCTTCTAGAAGGCGACCACTTCAAAGGCTTATGAAGGTTTTACTAAGAAGCAGCCTAACAGCTCCCTGCAAGAAACAGACGAAGCATTACCCCTTCCTGTGCAATCCCGACACATTCATTGTGCTGCTTCTAAGCTCATTGGGCCCTTATAAAATTATTCAACTTAGTAACCCAGCAAAAACCTATATAGTTTTTTTCCATTCCTTTGCGAAGCAATACAACTCACTGAATCAGAGATGCAACAGGAGTGTGTGTCAAGAGCAGGATTTCCCTGTCCTGGGAAGCTGTTAGATCCTTTTACCACATCCTTGAAACAGCAGCTCAAGGAAGCTCTAAGTTATATCCTTCTTTTATTTTATTTATTTATTCACACTCTTCCTAATCACAGACTGAAACTTTTCTCCATTCAACTATTTAAGCACCTCTGAAGACTCAAACCAGTGATTAACCTTGTGTTTGACAGAAATCGGAGCTCACAAGTCTTTGAAATGTCACAGCAGCAAAAACTGGAGTATTTTTAAGGAGCTGGCATGCATACACTTTAAATGTCATCTTGTGTCATATCTCCTCTTACCCAATCTATAACTGATTGAATTTTCACAATTGTTACTTAAATAAGAAAAAGGTAAGAGATTTAATAAAATAAGAAATACAGAGATAAGAATCTAGGAAGTTGCCAAGACTTAGGCCAAGAACTTCTTTGTAAAAGTGAAATGCCTGGAAAGGGCTATGTTTTGACAATATCACTTCTAACTCACATCAGGCCAAAAAGGACTCCATTCTGCTGCTAGTGCTACTTATTGCAAATTTCAAATGTAAAAGATTAACTTTGAAGACTCATCCCAAAGCACTGCAGTTCTACTAAAGCCAAGTCCCTTCAGTCATCTTTTATTACCTGGTTGCATCAATACTTTCTTTGCTCATTTACTCAGTTTTTAGTACATATCCCAATGCAAAAAAATAATTACAGGTACATTAAAGACTTTCAGATGTTTTGATGGCTAAAGAAAGCCCTCAAACCTCTGAAGTGCAATGTTATTACTAATACATAGATCTCTTGGAATACCAATGCTCAGTTCTACTAGAATATACAAAGAAATTTGAACAAAGTTTTACTTTCTAAAATATGAATAAATGAACCTAAAATATGTAGCATGATAATTACTTTTGTGAAGAAATAAACACTTTTTGAACAACATCACCACAACCATAACCAACGCATACTGTTATTCCTAGTTTACACTGACAGGCAATAACACTACAAAGTCGTCAACAGAATATGAACTACATTTAAATAAACACGTACACAAAACTCTCAACTTACTTGAGCTCATTATACCTCTAGGCTCTGGAAACAGAAACAATGCATGTAGCATGCGGGGCCGTCCAGTTTGGTGGTCTAGAACACAAGAAAATAAAATCAGCTGAGAAGACAACCACTGTGCTTCAAAAGTATTCAAAAACCTAATCCTCTAAAAAAAAAAAATTAAAAAAAAAAATTCCAAAACCAACTCAAAACCAAAAAACCCAGAGTATGCATACCATAAGGGGACATCATTTGCCAAGGAGAAAGAAGAAAAAGAAATCCTCTGTCCAGAAGTGGTTTCACAAGAACCTGTTTTCAAGCAAAAAAAGTACACCATTTCAAACAATCGAAGACATTTGCTCCCTATGAATACTCCTACTATCTGTAAGCTAAATTCCATCACGGGTAGAGAAGTGGCCTGATACAATACTTAAGAATATGCCAGCTAAGGAATTCCAGTGAGATCATGGATCTTGTAGTATGCCTCAATTACTAGTTAGTAAAATTATTTTCAAAAACAGGAATAGTCAAATCTGTTGCACTCACAAGTTTCTCCTTCTCTAGTTTTTGAAGTAAACCCTCCAAGTGACTACCAGAACGGGATTTCTCCACAACTTCATAAAGGCTACAGTACATGCCATTCTTCAACACTGACATAATGCAAGGGTAGAAAGAGAAGGTAAGAAAAACAGAAACAAAATTAGAATTCAGAAAACTTTTTAAAATTCTGAATTAAAAAAAAAAAAAAAAA
>VFFE01007181.1:1986046-2049723 GCA_008921705.1 Burhinus oedicnemus
GTTCTTTCCCAGCCAATGTTTTCCCTTTTAGAAGTCTCACTTAATGACCACTAGCCAGTTCTACTTTTACACTTCAAACTCCACATACTATCTCATCTCCTCCCCAGCCTACATTCCAGTCCCCTTGTACATTTCCTGGCTATTTCCTATTCCACCTACATCCTAATCTGAAGGAGATCTTCTCCATCAGGTCCAGGTATAGGAAAGGGAATCAGGAGAGGCTGCCATGTTGTTCTGTAATTTCTAATACAGGCATCTGTGGGCTACTGCTAAACATACACCAGACTGCAGCTTTACAGAACATGCTCAGTATTTGTTGTATCTCCCTCATTTCAAAAGTTCTGTTTATAAAGTTCTTACATAAGAAGTTAACACATGCTCAACTTTCCTCTACCTGAGTAAGTTCATAGGCTCGATAAGCCAACAAAGAGGTCACTTTATTTGCATTCTTTGAAACATGACACTCATGCTTTGGTGTTGGGTCTAACGCACTCTTTGCTGTTGATTCCATTGCTTTCACACCAATGTGGTCATATATGCTTTTCATTTTTCCCTGTAATAAAGCAGAAGAATTGTAAGCATAAGCTTCTTCCTGTAAACTGGCAAACTGGTTCAAGTACCAAAGGAAGTAAGAGCAGGGAAATGAAAACAGGACATTAAAAAAGCCATTTATAGAAGTACATTATTTTCATATTTTCAAGAAAACAAGACATTTTTGCCTTTTATAAAAATTTGTTATGCTTTATTTAAGCTCAGTGTCAACCCTGGATTTTAAACCCAGTAGGGTACTAGTTTCTCTATAAGCAGGTAACTGTGTCAAGTGAGTTCAATAACTTAGGTGAAAGCCACCTTTATTTCATCCGTAAGCAATATTATTCTTCAAGAATAAGCAAGATAAGTTTACCTTTATTATTTTAAAAACAATCACGTCTCCAGTTGCTCCAGCTTCTAGGGGATTAGGCTGCAATAAATCAGCATACCTGGAGATATATACACCTGAGAGAAGTATTAAAAAAACCCAACACATTATGCTGAATGTTAAAACGTCATCAGAATTTTAAGAAGCATTACATGGGATTAAAGCTCAATGTATACCAAACAATAAAGACACAACAATCTTTTTGGAGTATGACCAGAGAAAGGTGGAAGGGCATGTTCACAATTTGCAACTTCAATACAGTAGAACAAATGCTTACTTGCACCAATTGCAGTATGAAACACCGCAGCAGAACACAGACACTAGCTCAGTTTGAAAGGAGCACACCCACATTCCTGAAAGTGTTCTGACCAACAGGACAAGGCCTGCCCAAAGGCTACAGAGATACTGCTTTCAGGTGTTTTTTTAAACAGCTGAGGTCCTTCTGTACAATGTCCCATTGCAGAATGGGGAGATAAGCAGTGAAGGTATGACTGAGAAATACGTCAGGAAAACAATCTTTCATCCTACAGTGTTGACAACAATACGCTGTTTTGGAATCGTGAATTGACACTCAAAGGGAAAGGTAAAATAATTTCTTTCTTTTTAACTCTTCTACCATAATTTCATAGATTTAAAGCCCTCAAACACACACTGTCATTTGTTGGTCTAGCTGACTACCCCAGATCAAGTAACTGTAACTGAACTCAGGTACTCAAAAAAGCATCCATTTTGCTTAGGTTCCTCTTATTCCAAGTCTGTATTTAACAGCTTTAATAAATTGCTCCAGAACCTTTACTGGCTAAAACAGTAAAATATTATATGCTTATATACCTTTGTTTCCCCACCTCCCCACAGATCTGTTCTGCTTTCAAAATTCTTACTGGCACCTCTGTATCATGTTACTCTTACAGAGGATGACAAAATTATTTCTTACTTTTCTATTTGAAAAGCTTTGCAAACAGAACTTTGCATCTTGCTCTTTCAAACCTCTTAAAACCTTGTGACTCTTCCAAGTCGCCAATTTAGCTAGGCTCTTGGATTTGTGGATTCAAGAACTTTAGTTCTATCTACATCAATACTAAGCTGAGCTACTATTTCCATTAGGTATTTCTGAATGCATGTACATGCATATATGTACGTACAAACACAGAGAGGCACACAGCCATAGTCTGCATTAGTTTTTTGGCCTCCTAACTTTACTGGGAAGACCTGATGTATTGGTTTGACTCAAGCCAAAATGAGAACTAGGTCTTCCCTTTGGGAAAAGAATTTAAATGAACTAGTCAAAACAGAGTTACGAAATAACATTCTGATGTCAAGCTACGTTGCTAAAAATACCTAGCTGTGATGTTCCTGCAGTAAGTGATAGAAAAAGGACTGAAAGTTTACACAACTGCGTCACATTATCTGTTAACTCATACTGAATAATACCACCACATATAATCAAAAGATAGTTACCCATGGAAGGGCTGCCGAGAATTGTTATTTTGGAGTGGCCCACCTGCAGCCCCTTTTCGCATATGTTTTGGATCTGAAGAGAACAGACACTTTTTTAAGCAAGTCTATCAGGAAAGTCAGAAAATGAACAGAACGAACAGTGAGAAACAACAATTACAGAATTTTGATTAAGCTAAAACAGAAAACAAAAACAAACCCCCAAGAAACCCTTACAAACAAAACCACCCAGAGGTAAGACCAGTCTGAATTACTACATAAACTGTTAAACTGTGCAAGTCAAACTCTCACTATGAAGCACTTCACAGACTCACCCATACCTTCAAAAAAAACCCAACAGCCTCTGTATACCTTAAACACACTTAATGAACATTACTTGCTTTTAGTACACAAAGCAGAAGTAAACTTGCCAAATGACTAAATACTTAAGAAATCCTGGCTCTATAATAGCAGAAAAAGCACAGAAATTCCGTTTCCATCACTTTCATTAAAAACATACGATCAAAGAGGAGACACAGAAGATAAGGTCCATTTTCTAATATTACAGGTTACCTTCTCCTATATGGTAACCTCTTCTTGACTCGAAAAAAGAAACCCAAAAAACAAACAACATCAAAACAAAACCCACCACAAAAACAAAACAACAAAAAACCACTAAAAACCAACTGCCATGAAAACATGACATCCCTTTTCAATTTATTAAAAAAAGAAAAACAAACCAAAAAAACAACTACAGACACAAAACCAATAAAAACCCACATGCCATCCAGAAAATCTCTCTCTTTATTTATAAATCAGAGCCTAAACCAGAGGAGCTACTTTACAGAGACATGTAAATGGAGCACCTTAAATAGCAGAGAACAAAGGATTTAAATGGTGACATAATACTGTATCTCTTTCCCATCCTTCTACACTTTCCAGTGCTGAATTTTGCAAAAATAACTTACAGATTAATATGTGTCAATAAAAACGCTCAGTTTAAAAAAAACAAAAACAAAACCAAAAACATCCTCTTAATTGAAAAAGAAGAGACTGCATTTTATATGTTTTCTTACCTGAGGTCGATCAACCATCAGAAATGCGTAAGTTTCAGAAAGCTCTTTTTCTAGGCGACCATCAAATTTCAGCTCTCTGCGTTTTTCTGTGAACTATTATTACAGAAACCTCTTAACACATGTAGACAGATTACCGTTGTCACATTCAAGTGTCAATCTTTTAAGGCCCCATCTATGTTAGCAGATCCAAGTGTACAAAAATAATCAAAAGACAATCTGAATGAGACTATAGTATGCTAAAATTAAATTTCAAAAACATTATACCAATGGGAAATATCATTGGCTTAATCTGCCCAAAGATTTGTTTGTGGGGTTTTTTTGAAGGAGGAAACACTCTTCAAACAAACCTGGGGAGTAATGTTTTAGCGTTATCTTTGTAGCATAACTATCTAGAAGCATCCAGCTCAATACCTTCCATATCATCTTTGAAATTCCAGAAACAAGCCTTTTTCTCTCTTTTTAGGAGACAGACCATTATCTCTTATGTTGTGCATGTACTTTTGGAGTCGCACCTCACTGCTAATGAGGTGGTTTTCATCAGCTGAAATACTCCTTAGCTCTAACCATGACTCATAAACGGTATAGTAGCAATAAAAAAAAAAAAGCTTCAGAGTTTACCTTATAGTTTCAAGATAATAATTATAGCAAACCAATTATATATTCGATTACTCCATACATGAAGCGTTTTGGCACTGGGACTGAAAACTTATTCCACAGTTATGGAAGAAAGCCAAGGCCGGATTTAAGAGACACCACATAAGGTACAGCAGAAGTGCTTCAACCAAGCTGCTCCGCTTACTAGTTCAAGTAATCAACTTGTTGAGGTACTTCTTGGAAAACACCAGAATTACAGAGACTATGTAAACTTAGTATCAGAAAAATATTTTAATCTTAAGTTTCACAAGAAGCATCAGGCCTTTCAAGTAAGACACTGGTTATTAAAAATACATTAAGAAAGTTTTTGAAAACTAAAATGCACAGAGGCAAGTGATGCCAAATACAATTTTTTCTTTTAGTCTTTTTTGAGTATCTAGCAGGCAAGATTTTATGTCTATGCAGTAATAAACTTGCCTCAAAAATAGCTGCTTACATTTTGGGGAATGTGAGTTTGCCATTAAATATCAAGCACATAAGTAGAAAATAATCTCCAAGTCTTTGCCTCCAGACTCGAAGAAAACATTAAACTTCATTTGACTTGTACCTTATTCATAAAGAGAAGCCACAAATGTACTCACTTCCTTTTCCAACAGTTCACTATGAACTAAACTGGCTCTCTTGTAATTAAAATTGGACACTGAACTTGGTTCCAAGTAAGATGAGTGCAGAATCTTCACAACATCCTCAAATTCTCGAGAGCCTACAGCTACTGGTTGAAAGAGTGCTATAAAAGAGAAGAAATAAAATAACAAGCTCCAACACGCATCTAAAAAATTCAAAGATTTTCCAGTTCATTGACAGTTTATGCATAAAGACAAATCGTTCATGATCCAATTTAGAATACAAAACACCTAAAATATTTGAAAAAGATGGAATTGGGGCTAGAAAGTCTAAGTTGCCTAGAATTACAGCATCTTAAAAAAAAAAATCACGTTTCTTCATGCTTTGTTAATATTACTTGTGAACAGCTAGTTCTCAGTAGTAAGGGAGGCAGCTCAAATCTGAATTCACCCTTTGAAAACATCTGATATGTATTGCAAAACACTGTAATTAAACTTTTACAATTTTAATTAAACTAATTGGCTCTTTCAATTAAGACCCAGGAACAAATTGTTCTAATAAAAACCTCAACAACAGTTTCATAGCTTAGCCTCTCTTTAGAACCATTATGGGGTTTTTTGTTTGTTTGCTTATGGTAATTAGGCTAAATATGTATAAATCCAATACTGTCTTAAGAAGTTCAATAAGCTCCTATCACTAAAACCCACATGGCCTATGTTATGCGTTATGATCTTATCCTGTACGATAACTGCTTTAAAAGGAAAGCCCTTCATCTGCTGTTTGCTCTACAAATTCACCTTCCAGGCAAACCTTTGCCTAAGTCCACACAGTAAAGCATTCATCTCCCCAAGCTTCGTCATTTGCATTTGGGTACTGAAAGTTTCAAAGCGCTCACACGAGCAACCGGAGAGTGGACCAGCAGAGAATCTGAGTGCAGATACTGAGAGTAATGTCTAGGAAAATAATACTCCTGGGAGAACTGAACTAGTTCAGTATGGCAAGTGTTTTTGTCCCCAAGGTAACTTCCAAAACACTCAAAAGTGCAGTATTTTTGTGGTATTTGCAAACTTCCGACATAAAGTATTCCCAACAGATATTTCTGGGACTGCTTTGCTCTTTTTTGTAGGAGGGCCTCTTTTTCCTCTACCAAAATAAACCCCCAAACCACCACCAACTGAAATTGCTAGAAGTTACAATAGTTAGGAATGAACCACAGCAGTACTAGTCTCACATAAAATACAATCTACCATTATTCTAACAGCAAATTAAACTTAATTACATCTTTAGAGTGTATCTCCAACTTCATTACATAAGACGGTAGTAGATTTGGATAGTAATCTTTTCCCCATTTGCAGGAAATTTTACTACATTAGTCTCAACATAAAACAATTGTTGTAAATGAAAACTGAACTGGCTTGTGTTACCTAGTAAAAGCTTCATTTACACACACACTTTATAATGTAATACAACATCTGCAAAGTAAAGTGGAGCAGTGATTCCAACACCAGCAACAATGAATAATGATTTTTTTAAGAGTGGAAGTTGTGAAAGTGATTAAGAAACCGTTCTTATGTAACGTCCCTTTTAGTAACACCTTCATTCTTGAAAGGCTGACAGCAATATGGGAGGAAAGCTAATTGGAAGTGAATTAAATTCTCAACTTTGTATTACTAAGATTGAATGCACTTGTACTGAAGAAAGCAACACTTATTAGCAAAATATAAAACAAGCCTACTACAGATATACACACTGGAAAAGCACCTCCCATCCCCAAAACCTCTTAGATCTTTCTGAGAAGGAGTTATTAAACTTTAGTGTTGTAGTGCATGAGTTTCACATATTGCCTGCTCCTCTTCTGTTCAGGCAGAAGGTTACCAATGGCAGCTGCTTGTCCAAATTTCCTGTTTCCTTAACAGCGATTACTGTACCCCACCCCTTCTCCTTCCTTTGCCCTAAAAACACATGCTCAAACCCAGTCTATTTTTTCTGTCTTGAGTCCAGGCAAGTAGCAAACTCTACAGGACTAGCTATAAAGAGCGACCGCAAACTATACACAATGTCTTGCCTACTTGCCAGATCCAAATCTAGGAAGAGGCATATTACTAAACCAATTAAGATCCTGTCATTCGTTCAAATATCATCCGCTACAGTCCCGTCTCTGTTTAAACATTTCCTGCTTTGTGGAAAGTTCTGATGAGTGAGCTGAGAGTTGCCCAAAACCAGCAAGTACCCCTGTTCTTCAGCTACAGAGAACCCACATAAACTACTATACAATTATCTCTCAACAGCTTTATGGAAGAGCTCCACCTAACACCTTAGATTATGGAATACAGCAAATTAGAGATATTTTTTTTTTTTTTTAAAGATAGGTGGGGTTTTTTCTTCAATTTCTTAGCAGAGGACTGAAAGTATGTTTTACTACTAATGTTACTTATTATTCAATAATATATATATTCAATAATATATATATTTTCTTGTACTTCACCAAATTTATACCCTAAACAAACATCATCTAAGTTCACCAGAGACACTACTGAAGCCTGAAGAAGGGCTGTTGCTACCTGTGTAGTAAAGATAGATCAAAACAGAAATATTTTTAAGTACTTAGGCACAAAAGTCACTTTTGAGATGCCAGTGTTCAATTTGAGAACATACAGCACATTAAAACAAGACTGATTCCACCTAATTGATCGCATCAGTCCAAGAACAAGACCTTACATCCACCTTTTAGTAGGAAAATGCTTAATAATCCAAAAACTTCATGTTAAAGGAAATTCTATTCCTTTGATGTGCACTGCCTACTCAATACAAAGTGAACGGGAACAGCAACTACACATATAATCTTGCCTTAGTTTACTTCATGCATAAATTAAGATTGATTGGCTTCATGATCAGCTACTGACTGAGAGAAAAGGAACATGAATGAAATTTGTTGAATGTATAATCCTTACAGAACACACTACTTATGTTTTGAACAGTACTTACAAACACCAAATTTTATCCCGTCTGCCTGACACCTTTTCATACATAGTAGTGGAAGACAATCCACACTTGGTCTGAGAAATAGACAGCACCCACTAAGCATTTCTTCTTTGGGGGCAGCCTGCTGATTTTTTATCTGTCGCATTCTGAGTTCCCAAATGATGGCTGGAGCAAAGAAAATCTGGTAAACTGACTGCAGGACAGCATTGCAATCATAAAGTTAAAAAAAAAAAAAAAGTCACTTAGCTTTGAACTTCAGATAAGTTACCATATACAACAGTCCAAAACTTTAAGAGTGCATGGCATAAGCTTTTTTTTTTTCCCCTTGTTCAAGTATGACTCTTCAAACACACTAATGCTTCATGACAGGCTCAAATCCACCTTCACAGTCCTTCCAGAACTTGAGGCACTGCAGCCTTCAGGTTGTTACTAAAAACCTGAAGCATTACCTACTGAGGTAACTAGCAAGGCAATACTTTTCACTTTGTCATCTAAGCATTGGTGCTAAAGTGCAGCTATTTTCTAAAAGGTTAAGGTCACTATAGAAGGGCCTGGACCTCACTTAACAAAGGAGTGCAGAAGCAAGAAAAAAGCCTGAGTAGTGCTAAACTAGACCTTCTATAGCAGTCACCAGTCACCAAATCCTATGTTCAGAGGCAAAGGATGAGATTAGTAAACTTATCTCCTCCAGTCCTACATCAGTTCAAAGACCAGCAGTGTGTGTGTATGTATTTTTCAGGCTCATTATACAAACCTGATATAGGTGTGCTGCACCTTTATTGGACCCACGTAAATTAAACAGTCATTTATGTAAGGACTAACTTGCAGTATCCTTATAACACATACAAGTCAATTATTGTGTTTTTTGCTGGCTTGTTCTGCAGGAGTAACAACAAGTAAATAACTACTTGTTTTGTTTAGTTTCTACCCGGTGTATTGGAACATACAGAAGTATCTTTAGGTGGAAACTAAGATTAGCTAACATAGTACCTACTCCAGGGACAGACACTAGACTGGATGTTCGGATGCGTGTAATTCCCTAGAGGCTTTAAGTTTCTCTTTTACAGCTGTCCGATATGTCAACTTGAGAAAACTGAGTTTGAAGTTAGGGGGTTTGTGGTGCTTTAGGTTTTTTTCCTTTAAGTCAGAATGTGGAGAGGAAGACAGACACATTGTTTTTAAGGAATCCTGAACTAACCAACTTTCAAGTGAAGCTAAGAAGATTACTTATTCTATTATCAGGTAAGTTGGCAGAATACCAGCACTCTTCACAAACAAGGGCTCCTGCTACAAAAACTCCATTGAGAAGCATCATTTTCTTTAAGTCTTCATTTTTTAAGACTAAGACCAAAAATCTGTTTTGCTAACGAACCATAATGTTGTTACTTATGTGATTTTTTTCAGCCCAAAATGTCTTTTGCTCTCAAAAGGTCTACATAGGTATCAAGTTCAAGAGTTGCTTAATGAAGTCCCCACGTAGAAATAGCAAGTAGCAAATAGCAGATACACATCTCTATCAAAGATGCGGAAAATTAGAAGATAAAAGACAAGGCAAAATGAAACACCAAGTACTATCAAGTAAGAAAGGGACAACCTAGACCTCCAAGCAAGTACTGCTAAGACTTTCATGGACAAAAGCAAGACCTTTTTTTCCCCCACTCAGCCTGAGAAACAGGAGTCTCTTGTTAACTCGGTAGACTGCGGAAATAAATGTCCAACCTTTACCAACAAGTAACCCCTTAAGTCATTGGTGACTACTTGAGCATGTTTTTTTGGAATTGTCTTTTGGTATAAGGACCACTCAGAGTTCAGCGAGTCAAAAGATACCCTTCCAGTGCTTTATTTTAAAAATTTATTTTCCTCATCCTATTAAACAAGGATCTTTAAAGTTTCAGGCAGACTTGGACACCTGAGAAGATCTGACAATCAGACCAGAAGAGGCCACGACAACTGGCTATAGTACTAAGATTAAAAAATAAACAAGCTACTCAACAGAGCATAACACCGTTACTAAACTGTATGTACCAAGAAAACAGGAACTTTCAAGGCAATTTTAAGTAGGAAAACAAATGCACGCACACAATTTAAAAAAAAAAAAAAAAACAAAAAAACAAAACTCACAGACTTTTTTTTACATTTTGGTTTCCCAAATTCTTCCAGTAGCGAAAAAAAAAGTAAGTCAGAAGAAAGATTCTCTGTGACAACTAACCACAGTTAGTTTTAAGAAGTACGTTCCCTCCAGATGCATTTCTCCACATTAACGTTCTTTCTGTTGACTTTCAGTCCCTTGTTATACCGTCTCCAAATAGAGGTAGAGAGAAATTCCAGAAAGGCTAAATAAGCAGCTAAATCTAGTTTTCTAGGATTTTTCCCTTACATTTTTGTTTTGCAGATTTAATTTTTAACTGCTTCACAGTCAAAAATTGTTCCCAAAAGACATTTCAGTGCTAAAAAAACCCAAACCAACCACGACCAAAAAACAAAAAAACCCCACACCACCCAAATAACAAAGTCATCATGTACAGATTTTGTAGTTTGTACATGACAAATCATCAGTACTCGTGATCAAGACAGCAGGTATCTCTCAGGATGGCATGTTCAGGAATAAGATGGGAGGTTTAAAAAGCAAAATAAGGACAATTCCAATACAAGGAAGGATGAAAGAAGTGTATTCCACATGTATGGTTTCATGCTGGAATTTAGAATCTAGCCAAGAGAGTTCTTTTGAGAGGGACAGATGATACTCTGATTATTCTGTAATTTAACAAGATTTATTTGAACACTGGTACTAAGCACGTTGTAAGCGTATACCACTACAACGTCAGACAATCAATGCACTGATAATCTTCTAGTTTAATTCCAGAGCTGCATTAATTGCATCATTTCTCAAATGCCAATACCAATTCCAATAGCAATTTGGTTGTCCTGAAAGATCACGCTGGAAGCTTTTATGCTAGCCCACTTTTGCTAGTCTTGCCTACAACATGCTCTCTCAAAGCACTTTGCGTTACAGTATCACATGGTGTACAACCAACAGCCAGCAACCATAAGCAACTATACAACCACAAGCACCATGGACAGAATGGAGAAAGGTCTGTTTTGAGAACTGTGGAAACCATAAATCGCCAGTATGATTAAAATGTCCAAGAAGTATTCTGTAAGCTGAAAGAGAAAGAAAAAAAGACAAGTACACTAAAAAGTAAGCTCTTAAGAATGGGTCTACTGACCTTGACACCAGCAAGTGAATTTTAGAAGTAGGGTAAGAATTGCTTCCCCTTCTACCCTATTAGCCACCAAAGCCTGACGTTTGAACTACATAGCCTGAAAGTTTTTACACACTGTAGGAGATAGTTCTGCATACGCAAATGATGAATTAGATGATAGAAAAAGGTATTTTGCAGGTTTTCATTCACATTGGAACAAAATGCTAGAGAGGAACTTCAAATGTCTGTGGTTAAGCAATAAACATTTCTGAGATATATTTAAAGGTATTCAAATGTTACCAAACTTGGGTCTGACATACAGAAGTGCAAGTGGCATCGTATTTTATCCAGACATTTTTCTGCCAGATGAGTAAGAGACTTTTTTTTCCTCCAAATCAACCCAGTCCTTTTTACAATGAATCCCTGTCAAACTTGTATCCCCCCTTGGGGGCGGAAGGGGGTGGTGGCAATGGGAAAGAAAGGGAAGAAAAGAAAAAAGGAGTCATTACTGCCAAAAATGGAAGGAGAGAAAGACTGGATAATGAAATAAACCTACCTTCATCTCTTCCTTACAGAAGAAAGCATTTCAAGAAGTTAGATGTTAGACTCTTCTCTGAAGAACTAGAAGCCTATGCGAATAGGTATTTTTGTGATACATACTAAGTTACTGACCCCACACTGCAAAAGGTCAAGAACTGAGATAAGTTTCAGGGAAGGAATAAGACATGTCTTCAACGCCACTTAACAAAACCAAAGGTAAGCAGAAGCCAATGGAGTCTCACGAAAAGCAAGAAATACCACAGGCTTTTAGAGGAAGAGTTACTTGAAAACCAAAAAACAAACCCTGGACACTTGGAAGAGGAACACTTCCAAGGCAAGGCATGTGAATGCAGGATGCTTGTCTCCTCCCTGCAAAGTAAGGAACTTTCACAAGATAAGAACAGTCTTCTGCGTATCACCAACGAAGGACAACTCTGCTGAGTGTTTGCTAGTCTACCCCAAACAGGATACACCCCTGTCCTGCAGAAAGGTCAGGGGAAAGAGAAAAGTGAAGCATCTTCTCTGCATGTCCTTGTCCCAGAGAACCATCTTCTCTGCATACGATTGCACCTCCAGAAGCGGAGCCAGGATCAACACTCAAGCCCACCCTGATCATATCCAGCTTTTCCGTCCTTTTAAAGCAATGGTCTGAAATTCAAGCCGAGTTTTGTTTTCATTTCTCTTCCTTGTGACAAAATAAACACGAAAGAGAAAAGAGAGAGAGGTAGGGAAAGAATGTAAAAGCCTGACACTAAAAAATCTTATCCCCAGCAGCCTCACTAGTCCGAGCCATGCCACAGCCTCCTCCACACCCGCACGATTTTGCATGCAGTTGTGTGAGGTGCATAAAGAGCCTGCCTAATGAATAAGATGAAGAGGGGAGTGAGGGAGAGAAGGGAGGGAAAGGGAAGGAACAACCTTTCTTTTCTCTGCTCTTCCTGGGGATCTGAAAGTTCCTCCTAACAGGCAGGTCTTCTGGGGGCTTAGGGAGAGGGGGTGGCCCCCCCAACACACCGCTGGGCGGCTGCTGCTGTTGTTCATTTGCCGTTGAGATGCTGCTCCTGCGCTGGCTGCTGCTAGTGATGCTGAGGTTTGGGGGGACCTTGTCCTCTGCAGCAACAGCAGCCACCAGCAGCGCCTCCCCAGTGCTACTGCTCTCAGAGCGTCCGCCATTTTGTGTGGTGTCCTCAGCGGCTCCTGCTCTATTACTCTCCACCCGGAGGAGGCCCGCGCCGGTCTTCTCCGTCCGCTGATGCTGCTCCGGCTCCATCTCGCCACCACTGGGGATCACGGCATCCGCCATTCACTCCTATCGCCGAGAAGCGAGCACGATAGCCCGCGCCTTCTCTTCCTCCCCCACCAAACTACCCCTTCCCCAGCGCCATGCACCGCCCGCTGCCGCTATTGCTCCCCCTCCGTCCGCTCGCTTTATGGCAACCCCGCCGCCCCCTCCCCGCTCTCTAACATGGCGGCAGCGCACACAGAAAGGGGGCGGGACTGCAGCCAGCTCGGCTTAGCCAATCCATTCGCGGCACAAGTTATAAATAGAGGGGCAGGCGCGGGCTTGCCTGCTCTACGAGCGCCGCCTCCGCAGCGCGTCTGCGAGCGATGGGCGGCCGCTGCGGCGGGCGGAGGCTCCGGCTGCGGAGCCGCGTTTAAAATGGTAGCAGCGCCCGCCGCCGCCAAGCGGGCGAGGCCCCGCGCTATTGGCAGCGTCTGAAAAAGGTCCCTCCGCCCGCGGTCTGCCAGGATGGGGAGGAAGAGGCAGCTCGCTCCTTCCCCGCGTCCCTCCTACCAGCCGCGTGGGCGCGGAGACGCGGCAGCTCCTTCCTCCGGCGAGGGGCCCGAAGCGCGGTCCCGGAGCGGCCGCGGGGAGCGCTGGGCGGGGCAGGTCCCGGCGTTCGTCGCCGTTTCTGGCGGGGAGCGGGGTCGCCGCTGGGCCCACGTCCCAGTCCCGGCGGCCTGGGGCAAGAGCGGACCCGGTACGCAGGCAGTGCCGCTGGGGAGGAGAGGACGGCGTATTTCGCGCCAAGATAACGGCACGTACTTCGATGTGCAGCCAGCAGACGGCCCATCATCCGTGCGGTGCAGCGATGGGCACGATGGTTCAGAAGTCTCCCTGGCAGCGTGCTTGGCCGACTTACCCTTGTCCAGGCACGAACCCCACACACAGGTCAAGGAAGGCTTCGCCACGGGCACCTTGCAGGAGGTGGACTGGGCAGAGAAAGATCCAGCTGCACAGGGCACGCACTGTCCCATTGGGGACAAAGCAGCCAGGCTACTTTACGAAGGCATCTCCGCAAACTCCCAAGAACAAAAAGTAGTGCTGCACTAAGAGTGCCAGCTCTTACTTCTTCCTCTCAAATTTAAAGTTGTTTTCAAGACGTTGGCCAAAATGACAAAATTTCCCCTCTGAAGAATAAAAATAAATTACTAACCATGCAGGACAGGCAAAAGTCTTAATATACTTTAACAGAATTCTTGGATACTCTTATGGTGAATTAGAGCAGCACCTTCCCTCCCTGCCATTAACATCTTCCCCTCTTTATTAGGGGGTGGGTACAAACACTGACAAACTTGTTCTGTCCTTGGACTAACATGGCTTTGGCATAAGGAGTAATTCCAATTAAAACAGTAATGACAGCTTTGTACAAAGACAGCGTAAGAGATGAAGTTCTTACCAAATCAGTTAAAAATACGAACAATATGGTTTGTTACGCTTTTTTGGGACAGAATCTTAAACTGCAAAGACAATGTCTGTTATTGCAAAGACTTTTATGTGTTTAATCCTGTAACTTCATTGGATTTAATCCTCTTTTCTGTGTTTAATCAAGTGCATGTACATGCCTTTCTGGGATCGTGACAACAGACAGATTCTGTAGTAAGGGTACCCTATAGTAAAGGTACTTAAGCGACAATAGCTATTTGTGTTCCATGGCTTGTAAAACTACAAATTGCAAGCAAGCTTCAAGAAAAAACTGCATGTGCAAGTAATGAACTATTCGACCTTTTTCAAAAATAAAACATGTAGTGTCTCATCAGTAGGATAAAGGATTACATTAACTGAAGGGAACATAATTCATTATTCGTATCCCAAAGAGTACCATTTTTCAAATGCAGTGAAACAATGCTATGAATGGTTTTGGTGCTATTGAAGCTAAATCAGAGACTGTTTTTCCAGTAGATTTGCTAAGGAAACTAATGAGGTAGTATGCTGTTGCTGCTCAACAATAACGAAAACATGCCTGTATTATCAGCACTGTTTTCAGCACAAATCCAAAACATAGGCCCACACTAGCTACTATGAAGAAAATTAACTCTACCTCAGCCAAAACCAGCACACCATCACATCTACGCAGTTGTTAGGTATTCACAGACAAGCTTTGTTGGATTCCTCTGCAGTACTTTGAGGTGTTGCTACCTCATGTTGTCTGTTCTACACCGCTATCAGAGGTCAGTATGGAATCAGAAGGTTAACATTTATTCACCTCTGCCACCCCTGCTGCAAGGCTTATAACTTCTGGTAAAAGAAAGGTGTGAATATGTGAAACCCAACTCAGCTGAATGACGATGTAATTATTGACGGGGAGCAGAATGAAGATCACAGAGCATTAAAATGGTTAATTGCCTAACTTTAAAAACCCAGAGCGCCTAGCACTTTCTAGCTCAGCAGGTCAGGTAGCTTCTTGCTGTGGCGGGAGAGAGCGAAACATTACAGCTTCTCTGCTCATCATCGAATCTACTGTGCGCACCCAGTCCATTACTTCCCTAAATTGGCAAAGTAATTCGCGGGTTTGGAATCATATATGTATAATTTCAGTTGTAGAAATTGCAAACAGTGTTGTCTAAGGAAAACTAACCTACAGTTTTTCAAACCTCCTGTGTGCTTACTTGGTAGTTGTGAGTTTAGATTCATTGCCAAGTTAGCTACCTAATGTGTGAGGTTGAACTCTTTGCTGTGTAAATTATCAGCAGTCACAAGTGCAGTAGCTGCATAACTCAGAGTAAAGCCACAGTGATATTTTACATTTGAAATATAATGGTGAAATTTTAGCTTTTACTAAGGATAGCAAAGACCTTTCTTTGGCAGCTCTGAGGAATGCATTGAATTGAAAAGTGCCTGCTGAAAATAACCCATTCTTGCAGCGCCTAGGAAATACGAATACCGAATGTTTAGTTTTACAAGTAACTAGCAAAACAGTAAAAGCCCACACTTTGTTTTCTTTGTTAGAAGTATACTAGTGCTGTGGTTGTTGAACAAATGCATACGTTCATTAGTTACTTATACCAATTATCTTAAATCCTGATAACTGTGGTTATTTATATCATCTCAAAAGCAGCTACCAAGCTTAAATGCAAAGTTTTTCCTATACAAGGAACAAATATTTTAACCTAGCCCTTTTAGTTTATTGATCTCTTTTCAGATTACCTGTAAGTCAGAACGTATAAGTAACCTACCAACTCACAAATGGTCTAGCCTCCGGGGTGTTAAAAGAAGATAAGGTAATAATTATTAGTTTCTTCTTAGAAGTCTTTGGGGAGCCAGCCAAGTTTAAATAGGGTAATTAGTATCTATAATTTACATAAATTACAGAAATGTAACACCAAACATTTATGTAATTGCAGAAACATGGTGTTCAATTATCCAGAGGTAATAAAACCCAGAAACGCAGTGTTCAACCTATGGATAAATTAAGACTGTCTCCCTGAGAATTTGATGTCCTGCCTCTGCAAAAATTCAGTGGTGATAAAGAGAACAGCACAGATAAATTGATGTGTTGTCAGAATAATTTTGCTGTGGTTTACCTCATTCAAATAGAATTTCCACATACAAGAAAAAAATGGAAATACCAGTCTAGTATTTAAGTCTGTGTGGATACATTATACATCTCCAAACACGTCAACCTGTTTTATTAAATCTGAATTGGCAAAGCTGTTAAAATCACTTCCAGGCTGTGTATGTCTTAAAGATACAACTAGTTCAGTTGATGGGTGTTTGGATTTGATTATAGCTGGCTTGCCTGCATTCACAGATGACCAGTAATACTAGAGCTAAGCTGGTGTCCTCACTCTCATTTTACACATACACTTATTTTCTTTGCTGTAACTTCTGGGAACATAATTAATGATTCTTTTGTGCTGCATGAATCTAAACCATTGTATGAAAGACTGGTAAAATGGCACTGTTTTGTCTAGAAGGGAGAGGATAAATAACAGCAGTTACAAATATGGAAAATGCTGCTGCAGATGAGGACATATTCTCTATATCCTTGGTGACTGGGATGAGGTTTAAATTGTATCAAAGGAGATTTAGGTTAAATGTTAGAAAAAACTGTCTAGCCATGTAAGTTAAGTACAGGAAGAAATTCTTTGGGGACACTGTGCGATTTCTTTAACTGGTGTTTTAAAGTTAGGTAAGACAAATTTCTTCCAGAAATGGGTTCACTTGTATTTAATGTCGGTCCTTCCAACCATATTGTCTATTCTCATTCCAAAAGAATTACTGAAAAAAGTTTCTATGCTGTGGGCAGGGTGAAAGAATTTTCAAAAGAAAATGAGGTCTTCCAGTAGCCATTAACTTAATATGTAAAGATGTAGGAAGTCTATATGATTTTTTTTAATTTAGGAAAACATTATTTTAGTGTGTGTCTATATATACATGACATACATTTCCTTGCTTGTTTGAATTATCATAGCTCTACTGACATACCGTTCACATTAGATTGACCTATCCACAGACAGTGAATAACTGTATGACAGTAAGATTTCAAAGACTTCAAAGAAACAATGGGTCTAAATTGCTTATCTTCACTGTATTCCAGTAATTCTGGAATGGAGCCACTTCATATGGATCAACTATAGAGCTGTTCCAATAAATTCAACAAGTACTAAAGAAACAACTACAAAAAAATGTTAACAGGGTGGGGAAGCTACTGCCTACTACCTTGTAACTGTGAGAAGTATGCTTACTGCTACTTTCACAAAAAATACTGGAAAATATGCTAAAGCATATGTTTACAATGTATTTAGATGTGTTCAATACCAACAAATATAAACATCATAAGCACGTATCATAACAAATACAAACAACGTATGAAGAAGTCTTGCTCGTTTACCAAACATACAGAGATGTTGTCCTAATGAACCACTTGCTTTAAAAAGATACATCTTTGCAGCTGTACAAAATTATTTTATGTATTAATTAAGACTGGGAGAGATCATCACAAAAATTACTAAGTACCACTTGATAAATGATGTAACAATTCTGGATCACTGTACCACTATGAATCTTACATCCTGATAGATATAAAATAGGTAGCAAGAATCCCAGTTCACAAAACAAAGGTTCAGTGAAAAATCACCATAGGAAGAGATTAGTTGAATACTCTGAAGCAAAAAAAAAAAAAAAAAAAAAAAAAAATCATAAAATCTGTCACCTTGTCGTCTTTCTAGTTTCTGTGGTTTCTGATATTTGCCAAGTATTCAACCATGACTCCCTGGCTTGCACCAAATGGTTTCCCACCCAAATAAAAAGCAGCTACAGATCTCTTTGATTCTGAAATCAGATCTATGTAATACATTAGTAATACAGATTTAGATCAGATTAATTGCCACAAAATAAAATATTTCTAAGGGAGGGTTGCATAAGGCACCATGCTCAAGGAAAACTTGTGTGCTTGCTCCAGACATTAACTCAGTATTCTTTTATGAAAGCAATTTTAGAAATGCAAAATATTATTTAGTCTGAGCATATTGTTACAGTTTAAATAACTAGAAATTACTATTTTACTTTCCAGAAATTACTGTAGTGATGCAAAACACATCTCATTTCTTCAAATGTTTAAGTGCTAATTTTGAGCAAGGGTATTCATGCTGACTAAATTTTAGGTGCCAGGAGATCGAAGACAGGAGAACTATATCATTAAACTTTCTTCATAGACCATGCAAAGAGAGACATCTTCAGAATATTCAGAGACAAAACCTAATTTACACACTTGGAAAGAGCTTTAGTATCATTTACCAGCCATGGAGAAAATATGCCCATGATTAAAAGGCGAGACAAACTGGGGAAGTAATCTCAACTTGTCTCTGTAAAGCCAGGGATTAGTAGCAGAAATTCACCTAGTGCTTTTTTCTAACAAATTTCTGATCCACAGGTGAAAGTCTGAAAAGATATACTTGTATTTTTTAAAATACTTACTTTTGTTTTGTAATTATGAATACATTTAAAATCTTAAAATATTTTAAAGTAATCAAGTCAGCTCCAAAAAATACGCAATTATTTCCAGTAGATGGCAGCATCAACCTGTAGAACAGATTACAGCATTTAAAAATCAGTATCCATTCTGGAACAGGAAACCCATATTCAAAGGAAACAAATCTTCCATTTACATAGAACTCAGTTTCTGGCTCTGTTAGCAGACAGTCGTGATTCCCAGGATCCAAGTGTCAGTGTCACCATAAAACATCAACTATTTCAAAACCAGCAGTTGATTAAACTGACATCTGAACATTCTGATATATCTTTCAAACTCTATAGAGATTTCTGTGAAACCTCAAGAAACCTGCTTCCCACTATTGCAGAGGCATTCCTAAGGTAGTATCCCTGGTTCAGGTGTGTCATGCTGAATAGGAGTCACCACCAAGAAATACCTTCTCTACCTTGGAGTTCAACTTTGGGCCTATCTTTCACCCAGATTCTGGCAACTGATTCCCTGGTACTGAGCTTCACAGACTTTAAACTAAGTGCTCCTGCTGTCTCATAGCAGAAGTTTGTGTTCCAGGAGCCGGGTCTTCATCCTTGCATTGTTCTTTTCAGTGCTGCAGACCAAATCTAGGGAACCGAAGACCACAGACAGTTACATTTTCTTTTGTATTTTCAGAGGACCCATGTATTTCAAAGACTTCAAGGGCATTCTCTTTGCTTACCTTTCTTTCTCGGTCCAGACAATCTATGCTTTTGCCTTATTACTTCTTATTACTTCTTCATCAGATCTTTCCACAAGCCAAGACTACACTGTCTGTTTGTTCTTACCAGGAATAAAAGAATGAACAGGTTGATAAGATGTCTCAAAAAGGTATGAAGTTGTCATGTCAGACTACCGACTTCCTGCTCTTGAGAGCAAGATGCCTCATCACTCACTCTTCTCCCAGGCTGTGAGATCCAGAGTACTCATACCTCAGATTAAGAGGAGCTGGAACTCATCCACCACCTGCAGTCCTCTCCTTATTTTGCCATCCCCTCATGGTGATCTCAGAAGCCCTCAACACCTCAGGCTCTTCCACTGCCTCTTGCCTTTTTTTACACACTCCACCTGTTCTCATTCACCTTCTTGCCATGGCCACTATTCTTCCATCTGAGACACAGGTAATCGAAGATCCCTTGGAGATCCAATATGAAGATTACACAGCTTTGAACTGTCTCATTAGTGTAAGCACTATACACTCAACGGTGGGTGACCTGAGAAATCAGAAGCAATTTTCTGCATCAAAATGATGCAGAGGCTGATGCGTACTGGATGGCTGCAGTATGCATGGCAGTTCACTGCTGCAACTTCCCAGACTCCATTCTGCTGACACCAGGATTACTAACCATGATGATCACTGACATACTTGTATTACATTTCCGCTTTACTTTGCATTCAGCATTTTACCCATCCTTCTTGGTACATTTTATTGTCCATGCCCCACTGCCCCCTGCCAGCAAGTCATTCTTTCAAAAGCAGTGGCATTTTAAAAGTGTTAGAAGCAAAACAAGCTAATAAAATCCAAAATAATATTAGGATTCTTAAAGTGGAAGTCTTATTCCTCAAGATGATCTGAAAAAAACCATCATTAAGCTTTATTAGATCAAATCAGTTGTTAAGTGCATGTCTACTACAAAGCAAAACGGAAACACTTGCACTGCAGTACGTTGAACATGATGCTAAATGACAGTACACAAATCTAAATTGATCTTCTGAGATTTACTGGCTGGTTGGTAGTTTTTACATGCCCCAATATTCAGCATCTCAGTGTTATGTATTTAGTAGAGATGTGACCCACAAGGAATCAGAAGAGAGAAACTGATGGCAGGATATTAATTTTTTGCTCCACCTACTTATTAAATTGATTATATAACACAGAACTTTGGGCAATGTGCTGAATTGAGTGCAGTGACTTGTTTCTTCATTAATATTTTGTATCTAGCAAATCAGATCCAAATATCTAACACTTCCACAAGAACCAGAATATAAGCATTGGTCACATATGTTAAGACTCACTGTGTGCACCATTGAAATCTTTTTGTAGTCTTCTTGCACAAACAACCAAACCAAAATCACAATGGTTTAATGTAATTTATTTGAAATGCTTCCAGAAAAGTTTAAGGCTAGTATTTAAAAAAAAAAAGTCAATATACACATTCATTCTTTCTTTTCTATCTGAACAATTTACATGCTTTTCACTCTTTTTAAACATTTTGCTGAACAGGTTTTATGAAAATGGTTCATCATCTAATATGCTTTCCTATGCCTTTTCTTCTGCAAATTTTTCCTTTCTCTCATCTTCACTGGCATACTCATTCAGGTCTAAAAATGAAGCAGTTGAAATAAATTACAAAGCCTGAAACAGAAAACTGACTTTTTTGAAAAACTATAAATACAGAAATATGTTCTATAGGGTAAAAATGACTTTTTTTTAAAAAATAAAAATACCTTGTTTTATATTGTTTATCATCTTGTCACACTGATTTCTGTAATGCGCATCAGCATATATATGTACGGTAAGTGACATTTACTATTTTCTGTAAACTTGTAGAATACAAGAAAAAAATTTTTGGCAATAATTTAGCAGTTTTTCTACTTTTGTTGGTACGAGTACTTTGCACAGGTTATCTTGTGTAACATTAAGGATCACTTAAATTTATTAATATAACATTTTCATAGCTTGCCATACAGCACTGGCATTATTTCTAGTACTAAGAAATAAAATATTACCCAGGGATTCCTGAAAAGTAACAAGATGTTGAACTGAATGTTTTAGACTGCATTTAAGTGACTCACCTGCTTCTCATCATAATGAGTAGATTAAATCAGCCACTAGAAAACACAGTAACATTTCCAATTACAGCATGAGATTAAATGTAACAAAAACTTTTAAAACAAAACTTGAGAAAAATATAAAGGATGTAATACATCCTAAAGTAAAAGCAATTCCCTTTTTGTTTAAACTTTCTCTACATAATCCCATAGGGTATTTGTAGAGCACCATTTATATAACATTGTCACTTAGTTTAAAAACGAACTACATGTAATTGTAAACAGACATTTACAGAAAATTAAATGTTTCATCATTAGTTTAGTGGTGTTTAAAACCAACAGTGGAGGTCAGTGGAGTGCAAAATGCTGAAGAGGGCCTATTCACAAGCAAAAGCTTTTTCCCATTCTTATCCTGTTTGGGATAAAATATATATATGGCACAGAAAGCAAACTACCAGCTAATTTACAAATACCCAGTATTCTCAGCATTTCATTTAAGTCAGTGCTGGCTGTAAAGGTTTGGTTGGGGTTGGGTGGTGGGGTTTTCTTTAGTTATTATTATTTTAAGCATTATACGCTTTAATAAATAAACCATAGCACTATGCTGACCACTTTTAACTGACCAGATTTTAGTAAGTTTGGTTGCTGGATCTTAGGACAGTGCTTCATTTTGAAAAAATTAATCCCTAAAAAAGTCATTGGTTACATGGCCTGCTGTTCATAGTTCTTATTGATTTACCACCACGAGAGTTCAGATAGGTTATTGCAAGATGTGGGGGTTTTTTTCCTAAGACACTATTTTTTCTTTCCATGCCTTTATGAAAACTTACCACCTGGATACCCATCCTGAAACATAATATTAAGTCCACATCTTCAGCTGCCCCCCATTAAAGGGCAAATAAAGTACTTTAAAAATTATGAAAAGATTCTTTATGTAATGCACATATAAACAGTAGTTTTGAGCTTCTGTTTACAGCAGGACATTGAGAACAACTGATCAAGTACCTCTTTCATCCACCTTACATGTTTATGGAATATAATCACAGGACATGAGCTGCAAGAGATTCCAGCTTATACAGATCAGCAGTTACAGTACTACACTCATAGGTATGAATACAAGAACTGCATTGACATTGTCACAAAAATTATTTTAAAAGTGCTTCTCCAAATGGTTCCGTGTATGGAATGCAAATACTGTACAGGTAAGAGACAGATTTTCTTCCATGAACTGCAAGTTTTTGTCAAACATTGGTTTCTATTTGCTTTTCATTTTCACAAGAGTTTGTCTGTTCCATACGTTCACAGTCAATGCTGATCTCGCTGGTGTCCATACTACAGTCTGACTCACAGTCCGAATGGTCCATTTGCTCGAGTGTGGTTTCTCCCTGGGGTACTCTGCTTCCATTTGGTGACAAAAGAAAATGTGCTTCCGAGTTCAGCACACCAGCTTTGCCTGCACACGTCACTTTTTCTTTGGCCTGGCGGATACAGTTAAGCCACTGTTGTTTGTTGAATGAGTCATTGGCTTGGAGCGAGTGAGACTGGCTTTGAGATCCATTTTTGAAGCTGACTCTAAAGAAGTTTTTGACTGAAAGAAACAATACATATCAGAACACTGAATGCTTTGGGTGAATGGATTTTATAATAGGTGAGTATATTAAAGTAACAGGATCCAAAAAAGCTGCCAATACCATGTCAGACCAGAGAGAAGAGTTGGGGTATCTCCCTGTTTTGTGTGGCAAGAACACAGAACACCACAGGAACTTCTAATAATTTCTTATTGCTGGATTAAACAATTTTGGTTCTGCCATGCATGAGCTACCTCTAAAGCTTTACGTGAATCAGGAGGATTGAGGCTTCTCCCACAGTTCAGCACCTCCCCTACTTCTCTGCAAAGGAGATTTCCAGGACCTTCACTAAATACCGTGCCATGTGTCAGCTGGAGATTGCTTCATCTCTGCCATTCACTTCACTGATAAAGCAAATACATACAAAAAAACCCTCAAAGTTTTCACAAGCTAGGTGAGATTCAAAGGACCCTTGTAATAGAAACAAACATCTTTATAATGTGCTTAATTAGAAGGATATTAACTCTTACCTCAACATTAACATGAATAGCTGCAGTCTTAACATTGAGCACTACATTAATTATCTGTCAGCTGAAAGACTTAGTTACAGAATAGCAATCAATGTCTCCATAATACAAGAAGTCATAGCAGCTAACGCTTATCTTAAGATTTCAAAATACACTTGCTTATAATTTGGTGGTTTTGCCACTACATTCTACACATTCTCCCCTTCTCAATTCAGTACAGGAGCAGGTGTGTGGAGAAATCCCAGCATCAATATAGTGAACTTTGAGTAACAGTCTTAAAGAAACAAGCGACAATATAATAAACCTGCCTGAAATAAAAATCAAGATGTTGGATGTAGATAATGTGGATTTTACAGCAAATATTCTGATGCCTCATTAGCAGATGTCTTAAGCTTATAATGACCCTCTGTAAGCAAATAAAAAATAAAGGTGTAGCCATACTTCTCTCATTGTTGCTGAATGCACCACGTATGGATCCACCCAATCGCACCTCTCCATCTTGGAAGTCTTCTAGCACAAGCTCCCTCACTGGAATTGGCTGCCGATACAGCTGGTAGCACAGCTGTTCATTATGTGTGATAGCTCGAGTAATCACCAGCACTTCTTCAAAGAGGAAGACATGCAGTTTCTGTTAAAAATTAGTAAATAAGAATGCATTATTGCTCTGCTAGGAAATCATCAAGCAAAATTTATTTAAACTCTAGTACAGTATAACCTTATGTTTTCAACAGTTAAAATAAATAAGGATTCATCTCTTCCCACTATTTAAAGGTCTTATGGCGCATCAGCATATAACTATGTAAATATAACAATTTTAAAACTTCTAAAATAATTTTTCCTCTCCTTTGCTCAGTTTCTTATGTCATGATCCTAATTAATCTTTTAGTGTTGAGGCCTTGAACTGTTGTGAATGACATTTCAAAGCTCTCTCTACAGCAGCATGCTTGTAAGCATTCTTCTTTCTGACACCTACTTTAACTTTTCTCTACAGCCTGTGTTACTAAGAAACAGGCAATCTTATTCACTCAAATATTTTCAGTAAGCAATTATAAGCAATCTTTTTACAATTTACATGCTGGTCACAATCAGCTTCACCACAGCTCTTTGAAGCTCAGAAAATTGCTTTTGCTCCTAGGTGGCACAAGTCACCTGTTACCCTCTTTAAATTACGTTGCTCCTCCCATTTTGCAATTTCCAGTGTCTTCCAATAATAAACAAACTGAAATTTTAAATTATTTTACTTGATACCATGCATCAAAATTAATTTTTTTCACTGCCAAAATTTTCTTTCCAATCATGAGTAACTGTTCTTTGCTTCTAAAGTTGACCTGACTCTAAATCTAAATAGACACATTATTGCACTTTTAACACAAGATAGATCTTCAGATCCATTTAGCATACTGTCCCCTCTTCCAGTAGCTCATGCTTTCAGAAAACTATAATGAAAGGTAATTATAGCAGAAACCTTTCCCAATATGCCTTGGCAGTCTTCTGATACTGAAAAACTCCATCGTCATTCTATTTTTCCACAACAGATGCCTCATTTTATATCCATGAGTAGTCCAATTTTTTTCCACTTGTGCCTGTCTAAGTCTTCGTAAGACACACACCTAAACTTTTTGTTTGTTCCTTATTCTGCAGTGCTGTCATCTTTTGTATTAACAGCGAACCTGTGCAGAGTCTGGTAAAAAAATCTATCCAATATGTGTTTCAGTTTAAGAAGTTTGGTAAATGGCTACCTTTTCATATGAATGAAATATGAAAGAAAGCAAAAATGTGTGAGATAAAACATTAGAGGTACATACAGGTATGGATGTTTGCTTGTGAAGTAGGGTTGGGGTTTGGTGGTTTTTTTAAATATTCTAAACATCCAGCAAAAGTATCTGGTTTACTTTGAAACTCAGTTTTCAAACCACCATCCACAAAATGTTGCAGATTCTTCATAACATAAAGCTTTGTTAGAGCCGATTTTAGTGGGAGTCACATGAAACTCTCTTCAATGGCGAGATCTCTTATTTGCTGCAAAAGCTAATACTCTGTAATAGCAGGTGTGAAAAGGAGACTTGGTAACATTAAAATAGAAACGGTTTGATCTGTTTTTCACCCCAAATCAAAGAAATGCAGAAACAAAAATATCCCACACTGTCAGTTGTATTCAAGGAATACATCAGTGTGGAAACCTCCCAAAAATGCTGGGGAATTTTAAATACTGTTCATAAATTGAAAAGAATTAATTGTATACTTAATGTTATGCTACCAAAGAAGGGCAGGCGTAGTGTGGATGGAGTAAATAAAGCTCACTAGAAAGATGAAAATTGCCAGTTTGTTCCTGCTAGTTTGCTATACATTAACTGCCTGCCTGATCCTTATCAGGTGAACCAAAAAGAGCCTCCATTTAATCTCTCCATCTCAGCCATACAGTAAAATATGATCCTTCTATTGTATGCATAAACACACTACGCAGAAGTGCTCCCAATGCTGAGAAATACATTTAGAATTCTACTTATTTTGGTTGTTTGTTTTTTGGTTTTGTGGTTGTTTTTTGTTTTTTTTTTTAAATAAAACTTTCATAAGGTCAGTTAATGAGAAAAAGACCTTTTTTCATTGTCCATTCAAAATTTCGTGTTGTTTCTAATTCACCTGGAAAAAAAAAATCTAAGAATGACTGGGTTCTGTTCTATTAATATCTCTACTAATCTACATGTTCTTTATTTTTTAAATTGGAAATCTCAGCTTATGACACTTAACACTGCAGACCCCTGGAGACTGGAATTTGCAGTATGAAATATCAAACTTCTCTAGTCAACAAATTCTCTTTGAAATTCAACAAATCAAGTAAAACATTCTTAATAACCACAGCCTTTGACAGATTTTAAATTTGTACATTTTGTGTGTCATTATAAATATTACTATGTCTCTGAGACCAGAAATATGTTTATTTGTTGGGGTTTTTTTTTTCCTGCAAGTTTTACTGAAATATATCAATTTACAATTTAGCCAGGATATTGTTAGGTCCCCTTAAGAGACAGAGACACATATAAGCTTATTACTTCCGTATACAGATGTCTAACTACTAACAAAGAAGATGAGTGTTATATATAATAGTTAATATTTATCAACTTCCTACATATGAGAGGGTGATATTTCTGAATGTGTAATACTCACAGCTTTTTTAGCTGTCATGCAAAACGAAGATCTCTTTAAAAGCTATTTATGACAAAACATTTGTTCCTTACCACTCCCCTGTTGTTCTTCAGTTCACCATGACAACATACGACACGTGAATTATCAATCAGTGAATCCCTTTGGCCTTCTTCAAGATAAATAAGTCTCTCTTTGTAGTATTGGCATTCAGATTCACCAGTCTTTATGTTGATTTCAGCCACTATGCCCTGAATTATATTTATCTACAGAAAAAAAGAATGAACACACATGAACTTTAAATAGACAGCCCAATATTCTGAGCTATCTCCTAGTAACTTGAACTGTAGCTACAAGAAAATACAGTTTGATTCACAGTATATTTTTTATTAATTTATGTAGACCAGCCTATAATATTAGCAACAGAATTAAGCAGACTATAGTGTACAAAGACACTTTAGTTTGGCTTTATCATTGTTTCTAGCAGAGGATAAATAACCTGCCCTAAAAGTATTTATTTAAAATAGATTATAATTATCTGAAAACTGCTGCATCATATCGGAGAACAAGAAACAAAAGAACTATCAAGATCCTTATCCTGCAAAATAGGCAACTAACCTAAAACACTAAATTCTCAACTTTTGTTCATTATGAGTTACCCTCTGGAAATAAGGTAAATTAATTTTATTTTACAATTCCACTATTTGCATATACCTGCAATTTTACAATTAAAAGTAATAATTATTTTGCATCTAACTTTAAAAAAAAACACATTAAAATAAAGCTTTGCCTTTTCTACAAAACTGCGGTCCCCATCTTGAACTTCCTTATACTACACACTCTTTAAGGACCTTGAGATCAATTTATCTGAAACTTAAAATATGGCTCCTTAATTATGCATGTCGATGTGACGTTCTGTTGATTTTAGTCAAGCCTAATAGTGATCACAGGTTGCTTAGACTGATCAAATTCCTCTGTTAAATAACTGGAGGTGGAGCAAGGGAATGGGCTGAGACATACACGCCCAAACAGATAATTCAAGAATCTACTGATCCCAGGAGATTTATCAGGGAGCAGCTCGGCCCAATGTGCTCATAGCAGATTGCCAGACAGGAAGACAAATGTACTTCACAAGCCTAAAACAACATTAACAGCCAACCACATAGAGTAATTTCTGTTTCCTAATTTAACTTGGCAAATACACCATTTATGAAATACATCACTTCAAAGATAAACAGTGTTCTGCTGAAGCAGAGTACCACAAAGCTATATAAGGCTATTGAAGTATCAAGAGAAAAAATCCCGTTTGTATTTTATTAAAAAATTACCAAATGCAAGTACTGGAAGCATTTAAAATATTTTTTAAAAGATAGTACCAGACATTATGTAGAAAAGCAAACCTTAGAAATAAGCAGATAATTCTTTGAGATATTTATGATTTTTTTTTTTGTTTGGGTTTAACGGAATATGCAAAGGGGAAAGTGTACTTTATACATTACATCTAAATGCGAGTACCTGAGCTTTGAATTTAAACCACAGTTGTCCAAGTTAACAACAGAGTAGCTGAGCTGGGCAAGGAATTTGGGGAAGGAATAGCAGTGGTCAGGTACACGTGTTTTGAAACATGCACTTTCCACAAAAAGCAGGGCTGTCATTTTTCAGCAAAGAAATACTAAAATGTACAAAATATTCAAATCTAGGCAAATCATAAATCTTGTCCTCAGAATATTAATGACATTTACTTATATTTAAATAATATTCAGAAGTAGTAGGATACTGATGATATTTATTTATTCATTAATTTAGAAGTGTGTGTCAAACAAATCCACTACAGTAAACACATTTACTCCCGGATACACATTTGCATGTGTGCATGTTTCATTGGATTTTTTTATTTTTATGTACATATCTGGGAAAGAACAGAGATCTTAGAAACTTCTCAGAATATCTGAATTGTGATGCTTTCTATTAATAAGGAAGTTTTAAAGTCTTGGATTTATCCCTCTGGTTTTACTTCAGAAAGCGCAATGCTATTTCAACTAAAAAACAGAATTAAAGCAAATTTCAGCAACATTCCTGCAGATGATAATTCATCTAGACTCAGAGGTTATGTAAGGTCTCAAGCCAGGGAATAAAACTTATCTAAATGATCTAAAACCTGAAAAGAAATCTCCACATTACCCATATTAGATTAGAAAAGAAAATGACATTGAAAGGTAAATACAAAATGGACAAGGATCAGACAAGAGCTGTGGAAAACACCTCTTTTTTTTTTTTTACCCGCCCCCCCCCCTTTTTTTTTTTAATCACTTTGCTACTGAAATAGAATTTAATTTGAGGAGTGGGGCTAGATATTTCATGTATTAGATTCGGCTGTCTAAGTTATAGCATTTCTGTATTTTATGTAGTGTCCCTTAATTCATTAATAAGCTAAAAGTGCTATAGTCTCCTAAAAAAACCCCAAACCAAACAGTAACTCACAGCTTCTTCAAGGTGCTGCTGATCTGGATGATCGTTTGGTGTGTGTCTCAAAATTTCTCTGAGTAGTAATGGGTATTTAACTAAACGGCTTCTTGGGATGTCAAGGAAATTCCAAAGGTCCAGTTTGCGACTAAAAGGAGACTCTAAGCAGCGCTGTAGGAAATCTTGCACTCTGTGATCTTGTTTCTTGTGATCCAATAACGCTTTGGCTGCTACTTGATTGCTGCAGTAGCTATCATAGGAGTTTAGGCATGGAAGCTGAAGAAAGGAATAAATTATTCTGCAGCTGAAAGAAAGCATAGTTTGCTATATAGAAAGTTACAAGCGATTCAGGATGTCACAACTCATGCTGGGAATCTTTTTGCTGGAGATTTATCCACAATTTATTGATGAGACTGTTTCCAACAAAGATGAGGTTTACAATGGTCCTCTGACATCTTGTTCATCATTTAAATCGTTTAGAAGCACTAGCTCATCTCGCAGTTCCTAGAGATCTCCAATATTATTCCAAAGCATTAAAAATATCCAGGATTTAAGATTGAGCAGTACTTAGTGCAGACAATAGTTGAAAACCAAAGTCTGATTTTAATTATGAGTGGAAACAAAAGCCTAGGAATGTGTACTCCCAGACCTGGCCTTTTTTAGATCAGCAAACTTCTGTATTCAAACTTCTATACTGCCCTCAAGAACCTTGAGCAAACTAAGATGACAGAGTTGTGCCTTGAATCTGAAAAAAAAACTAGTTTATATGTTGATTAGAACAATATATCCATTTACAAAAACTGCTGTATTAACACACAATATATGTAAAATCTTCAACAAAGGAAATTAGACTTGGACATATTTGGACCAAAAGAAGTTTACCAGTGTTCAAACACACCAGAAAATAAATATATTTAAAATTACTTTATGCACAGAAAAAGAGATAATTTTTGACACTTACAAGTTTATCATTAACTATTTGCATCATGTACTAGTATTGATCATTTTTCTCATGTTTACAATAGGTCACTTTCACACAGAGCTGCTAAATGTCTGTTACTACCTAATCCCTTAAAAATGTCAAGCCCTTTCTTTCCTGCTAAATTTCATTCCTTACATATATTTACAGATAAACTTTTCACATATCTAAGTCTTTTTAAAAATAGCTCTTTTTTAACATAATGAGCAATGTTATCAATAAAACTAACAAAAACTATTTTCAGTATTTATGCTGTTGGATGCTAGTGAAACTGACTGACTTTTTCTTTTGTGGGGCAGCAACAGCGTCTCACTTGTATCCCTGTCTGCCTTATTTTAAAAAAGTTTTAGAAAATTGGTACTTTGACAGCACTAACAACTACCTACTACCTTGACTGGAACAGACCGACATTCAAAAATAACTGTAGGGTGCCCTTACACATTGTGACTATTCAAGTTCCATTTCCTGAGGAAACCAGAATACAAATGGGGGCAGATTTTTATTTTCTACATCAGACAAACTCGTCTGACTCTTGATTTTATTTAAAGCATATTAAATACTGCTTGTCTCCTGAATAGCAAAAGCTTTAAAAACAACATCCTAGTCTAAATATTTTCATGGAAAATACCTGAAAAGAAAAAAATATTCCATTATGTCTCTAAATACTTGCCTTACCTTTCAAAAATACTTTGAGAATATATTTTTGACACAGTATGCTAGATATGGAAAGGAAATTGTCTGATAAAAACTATGTTGCAGCTCCAAACTAAAGTCCCAAAATTGATTACAAACTCTGCCTTACCCAACCCACAAGGATACGGCCAACATGTTCTGTTGATCCATCAGGTTTCCTGACTTCTTGAAGTCGCCTAAGAAGATCTGATCATGATTAAAAAAAAAAATAAGAGAAACTTCATTTAATGAACCAGATGACCATAAATCTACGTTCAATAGTAACACAGACAGAGACTATTTGAGTTTTACCTTCATGTAGAGGGATTAGAGAGTCCAATGTTCCAAAAATTTGGTTCAGCTCTCGCTCTGTCATTATGGAAAGTTTAAGCATTGGGTCATGATAAGCCTGAAAAGAAAAAAGGCAGTTCTGTAATTAATATATCATTGGTAGCTGAAAAATTAGTGATAGCATTTAAAGCTCCCTCTAAGTAAAACCAGACCAACTGCTGAGAATATTTCAAAGTTTCATAACCGTATGTTAAACAAGCAATTTCATATTTCCAAAAACTAAAGCAGCACATTTAAGTGTTTCAGAAAGAATGGGAAAATAGAAAGACGTTTTGGGTTTTTTTTCCTCCTCTCACTGTCTTAGCAATTATAAAAAGCAAGAATTATTTTAAGTGATATGAACCAATAAATACTGTTTGTTGTGGTTTGTTTTTTTTAAAAAACATACCTTTTTTGCTAACTTCAAATCTTCTATCAAGTCTTCTTCTCCCTGGGAAAGTTCAAAGATAGCCTGTAAAAAGAGACACAAATATTATAAAATATCTTTATTTAATCAGTACTGAACTTGTTGAGTTGGTGTTATATTCTGAATAGCTGTCTTAACACCATGTAGCAGAATTTCTTTGCTAAATCTAACTGCAGAAATAAAATAAGGCTTTATTCCATAGCTACAGAATCATGTGCAGTATTTTTAAAAACAGAGCTATATCGGATTGCTCATAAAATGCTTATCTGAAACAGCCACAGAATTGATTTTTTTCAAATGCATGTGTTTCCAGATGGGGGAGCTGTCTTCAGTGTGGTATTCTGACTCAACTATATCTTAACCATTTATACAACTATTTGCATAGAAGTTTGTTGTGTTCCATTTTAACACATGTAGTGGTGAAAGTTCCAGGTGGTCTAGTAAGTAAAAGACAGATCTTCTTTAAATCATTTGGTAGTGAGCACTTTTTATTTTTTTGTTATGAAAGCTGAGCTCTGCTTAACTGTCGACTGATGTTAAGTTACTTCTCTTGAAGCAGATTTGAGACTTTAAAGCTAGCAGATTAAAAATAGCCACCAACCTAATACACTGGCTTATCAAAATAATATTGTATTTACTTATTGCATGATTTCATTCTAAACTGGGGTACAGTAAAAGTTAACAATGTTTTGGTCAGTTAGAATTACTAACTTTACAGTCGAGGCTTTCAACCTGCATAAATCATGGAAGAACATTTTCAGCTAGTGCAGATTCTCCTAGCTTGATAACATGCATGCATGGAAGGCTTACCATAGTGTGGGTTAACTGACAGTGCACGCACGGAAGCAGTTCAGATATTCTGTTGAGGCATGCAGTGTAAGAACCAATATAAAGCAGAACCCTCAAGCAAAAGTTCCTGGAATACAGCTCATTTATTTGGGCTTTATGAAGAGTACTGGCTTCTGCCCCAAGACAGTAATGACTGTTATACTATGCAAACAGTTTCTACAGTTTATTTTTCAATAAGCTGCCTTTGAAGTTCTCAGTTTTAAAAGTTCTTTCCTATTAATTCTTGTACAATGTTAAAATCTGCACAGGAAATGCTCGATGTTACTGTTGTTTGATTTGTGATACAGTCTGTGAAGTATTCACACAGAGATCGTTATAAACTGTTGATACTAGCTGAAAATTTCTGTAGAAAAAAAAATTTCTTGATTCCATGGGAGCTATCATTGGCTGTAACATGAACTACTTAGACTTTGTCATGTACAACACATTAAAACCATTGACATACTCTGGAATTCTGCTTCTAGTGGAAGTGGCGACATTCTGCTTGATTTCAGGAAAGCTTCAAGTGCTATGCTAATGCCTACTAACATTCCTCAACTCCATGCTTTAAAAATGGCTTTTGAACATGAAAAACATGGTTAAAAAAATTATACCTCTTGACGCTTGATTTCTTTAGATGTAAGCATGTGATTGACACAAACATCAAAGGTCTCACTCCATAGTTTACTGTCTCTCCGCTTTGTGTTAGCAGGCGGCATATTTCGAGACCATGGTCGTGCACCGAACAGATCTGGGCGACTGTCACTGCGGAAGCTGATAGAACGCTAGAAATATATAGAAGAGTAGTTTTTAACGTCAGAACAATTTCACATCACACATTTTTTCCCTAAGGAATCTATATACATAGTTTAGTACAACAAGCAAATGTTATCTAATTAGTTTTTACTGTGATTTAATAGCAATGTTTAGTACTGGGAATGCAAGAAAAATTATTTTAATACATCTTTATGGAAGGCCAGTACTTCCATTCCTGCAGTGAACTATGTCCATGTCCGGTTCTCAAGATGTTTAAAACTACACAATGCATTCATATACCATGCAACAAGAATGAACTACAGAGATAATGGCACACTAACATAACTGATCAAATACAGTTTCAATTCAGTAAACAGACAGGAATTATTCATGCATTACACATCTGCCTCATTAGATCCCTAATACTTAAAAACATAGAAATAATGCAAATTTTAGAGACAAAACTAGCATGAATACTTTTTTGGTTCATTTTAGAAAAAAATTCAATTGTTACACAGAAACTCTGGAAAGCTAGGACAGCAAAAATCTGGTAGATAAACTCATCTTTTGTACCAACTAAAAGTCAATAGAATCATTCTGTTTTGTTTGTTTTTGGGGGGTGGATTTGTTCAAAGATGTCTGTACTGAGAAACAATAGGTCCTACCTCGAGGATATCAGGTGAAAAGATGCATTACATCAAACACATATTAAGGGTTTAAGAAAAAAAATGTTTTCTCAGTTGGGCAGAAAGAAGGTTCATAAATTGAGACTGCCCTTCAAAACCTTTCCTCTTACTTTAATACGTCTCTTGCTACCTGATGGTAATTTTTTCTTTTTTTTTTTTGGGTAAACTGTCAGAATCATTAAATATTTGATTGGTATAATCATTCCAGATATGTCCATAATCAGGATTAAATAATTAGTGCCATAATGCTCTAACTGAACAAACTGGTTTTGATACATGAAGAAATCCTTTCAACTGGTAATGTCCTGCCTGTTTAGATGTATAACGAGATCAAGAAACTAATTCACACAGAAAGGTGTGAAATGGGTATCTGACTGAAAAGAGAAGAACAATCACATTATCTTTAAAGAAAAGGTATGTGAATATTCAGATTTTAAACGTTTATGACAAGCAACAAGCCAGATTATTTTCACACAGCTTGCTCCTACTTATTTCTTAGCATTTGAAGAAATGTGTTAAACAATAAGTGCTAGCAGATAGAAAATTGTGAAATATCAGTATTGTGTTCTACTGTTGTAGAATCTTTATTATTGTTTCTGGAGCCTCTAAACTGTGATGATGTGTACCAGCATCTCTGTATCTATTATGTTGTCTGGTCTTAAAAATTCAATAAAAACAATTCCAATTTTAAGTGAGGCTTGAGAGTTCTATTTGCCTGTAGACTCTTAGAAAGAGTTCAGGCTACATATGGATACTTTATGCTCTCATAGTCCTATTTTGAAAAGATTCCTTTCTTGCTTTCTTAAAATTAGAGGCTTCTTTTTGAGGTCCTACCTCTGAAATGCCTCAAGTATTTCACATTGTTAAAATACTCTCCATTTTTGTTGTTATTTAAAACCTGCCTTACATAACACAATCGTCTTTCAATTGCCTTGGGTAAGAATATTTAAAACAAAAAAAATTCTCTTCATTTCCAGGTTGAAAGCAGCATATACAAAGTACAATATTTGAAATTCCCCTCTGAAGATAAGAGCCCATGAAATGCAAACAGTGCCTATAAATACAGTATGTTTTTAAAATATCAGAAGTCATATTATATAAGTAAAAACTGTGCCTTTTAACAGAAGCCATTCTGAGCCCTACTTGGAATTGACAAAACCCCTAAAAATAAACACACACACACATACCAACCTTCCAAAACTTTGCAAGTCAGGTGCTAGTCTTCCTTCAAGAGTTAAGAAGATAAAGAAATACATGTGAAATTACATGCTTAATTTAAACTTGTTATAATGATGAATCATGGCACCCATTATTTTCACATGCAAGTGGAAAGATTAGGGAAAATAGGCAGGTGTGTTGCATCCACAAATCACCAACCATGAGAATGCAGCCAAGCAGAACAGTTGTCATTCCATGACCCAAGGTGGAATGCCCCTTTCCATGCATTCCCATGTGCATCCTCCAGTATATAGCTCCTTTGTTTGAGGTGGTGTTTTCTTAAAGGAATGTTTTATGTTGAATGAAGAAAGTACTTATAATGAACAGCACCAGACAGACTGATTTTTAAAGTAAATGCCTTGATCTTGAAACCTTTTAAGAAAAAGTCACATACTGTCTTATAAAATGGCATGCACCTGTAACAGCAAACAGAAATTACATACAGTTTTAAGAAAAGTAAGCTTTCAACATCCACTGATAGCAATGTTTCTTTATACTGCATGAGGATGCTTGATACTATTCTCTACAGCCCTATTCTATCCTCCATTGAGCAGAAGGGGCACAAAAAGGCTGAGAGACTCAAAAGGAAAGCAAACTCCCCAAAATCCTGCTTGCTTGCTTAGCATCTTTGCTACCTGGACAAAGTAAGTATGTATTTAATTGATTTTCCTCATACATCAGCCTTTTAATTAACCCTACAAAATGTACCTTGCTTAATATTGATAAGGAACATTGGATTGAGGGTATTTATTGGTGGAAAGGGGAAGAAATGTTTTGAGGTGTTATTTAACGAGGACAAATTTCACTTCAAGAGCAAGTGGTTTCTTTGTCTGGCACGTTTCCTTCTTTTATACACTAACACAGCAAAGGCAAAAACACTGACTGACTTATCCTGGTCCACTGAAATCTAGTTAGGCTGGCAATCACATACTTCAGTGTGGAATCCAAGCTTATTTTAACATATTATCTTCTCCTTTTCATAGCTTTACAAGCCAATTTCTGCAATGTGTGTGCAGAGACAGACTAACACATCACCAGGGAAATACTATTTAATGCTAAAATTAATACTTTGTCACTTGAGAGTCAAGCATACTTGAATCACCAATGCTGTAACAGACAAGAATAGAAATGAGATGTTAACACAATATATAAGCCTAATTAAAGAAATCCCCAAATAAATAATAAATTATTTCAATAAAACTCTCTCATACTTTAAGACATATGTCCAACGTCAGTTTAACCATCTCAGTTCTACTACCTTACCTCCTCTCCCCCCCCCGCCCCCAAATAAACAGACCCATTTCAGTTTAGTGGAATAGAGCCCTAAACTGAAGTTCTACCACAATTTTTTAAAACCAAGTTTAAAGGTATTCTGATAGTATCTTTGGTTAGTACTTGCCATGGGGGCGGGGGGAGGAGGGCAGAAATCAGTCGTGATGGAATCCCATGAAAGAGTTGTGGGAATGTCAAAACAGCATTTCTACATCTTGTCTTTTAAAAATATTTTCCTAGTTTCTGGCTTCCTTAAAAAACATGTCCAGCAAACTCATTAAAAATTATGTTCATCTGGGATTATTAAAATTTTCATATAATTCCAAAAACTAAAGGACCTGTGGAAGAATCCCGCCACAACCCCTAATTTTGTTTACTATATTTATCTGACTGCAATAGCTTTCACTGGCTGTTCACAGGATTGTTACTATGAAGGATCAATGTGTTACTAATGTTAATTCATACAATTAACAAACCTTCATTTCAGCTGCAGTAAAGCAAACAGCTTCACGTACTGGGAAAAGGACACTACAGATCAAAGTCCTAGCATTCAGAACTGATGTTAAAGAGTTTTCTTATTAAGGAGTTTTAGAAACTTCTGGTGTCCTAAGATAGATAAAAATAATTTGGACTCCCTACTTAAATTCAAGACACACTGATGAAAACTGAAGTTGCAGAGGAAGCTAGGCAGACAATAATTTCTCTCTTCAGCATCAGCTGGAGTTCTTTTTCTGATCCTATTTTCAGCTTTTAAGCCGAACAGCACAGCTGTGAATAAGACCCAAGCAGAAACAAACAGATCATCATAATCGTTAGTCTAGCTTGATGTAGACTGAAAATACAGCTATGAAATAAAGTGGCTTTCCAGGTGGATAAACAAATAAGAATACCTGCTTAGCATTTGGTATCCTGCAGATATACATACAGACGCTGTCAGAGATGAAGCTAACAACATTATATTAGTCAGTCAATCTACAGTGCTCTACATGACAGAAACAGACTGCCTACAGTCAAAAAAAACCCAGAAAGAAAGCTGGAAAGACTTTATGTGTTTTGTTACTTGGAATCCTTGTGGAAAAGTATTGACAATAATTTGGAAAATTATAATAAAGTTAAGAAAACACAAAAAAATCAAATACCTCTATAATCAATAAAATATGGAAAATATGAAAAGTTGCCAAGAACATAGCTTAAAAGACACTACACAGATCTCAGACACAGAGGTGTTTCTCTTCAACCCGCATGCAAAAAATCCATTAATATAAAGTGGAAGTTACACGTACAGAGGTAAGGAAAATTATGCACAATAAACATTTTTTATTTTTTTTCTTCTTGCACGTATCTTCCATTCAGAAAGAATATGTAAGAAGGTTTCTTTGAACTGCCATAAAGGAAACTCAGAATTTTCCAATTCCTTTTATTGCTGCTGTTGGAGTGGTCTTTTTGGATGGATGTTCTGTTGGCTTTGTTTTGTTTTCTTCCAGGGGAAGAAGTTGTTTGTTTTGGATGTTGTGGTGATGATAGTAGTTTTCTTCATTTTACAGATACAGAACATCTAGCAGCAATGCAAGAAGAAAACATCGGTTTTGACTGAAATAACTTAACAATAAAGATACATAAAAGTTCATCCAGTAAGAAAAATCAACACTTTTTTCTTTTACAGGTATTACACCATGAAAAAAAAAAAAAATCCAGCTCTATACTGTTCCACAAGGCACAGTGACAGCTATGTCAATACATAATAAAGTAAAAAAGCTATACATGCTTCCTGGAATGTTTCTAAATAATTCCAAGTGGGGCACCTGAGCACAAGCAGCTCAGTCTTTTTTTTCCCCCTGTTCTATTGTTGCTGACAAAACCAGATAAGAAGTCAATTTACAGCCAGCCACGAAGGCAGTTGCATGAAGCCATGAGAGACATCACCAGCATGCATCACTTGCAAATGGAGTCAGACCTAGGATCTGGAGAACATACAGGTTGATTTCTCATCACAGCTCCTTCAAGCACATAGTTACCTTAGAGGAGCTAGTATGAATAACATCACTGTTTAATCTGCTTAGAAGCAGACAGTTAATTAAAATATATTCTTATAATCAATATTAACACAGCGAGACAGAAACACTTGCAACAGTAGGACTTGCAACAAAAAGCCACTGTTTTCTCTCCTATTTTTGTCAAAATTTGCCCCGAAACACATTTATTTAGCTCTCATCTTGGGAAGCTGCTACTACATGCATGAAAAGGTAGTTTATTTCGGACAGTCTAAATCAAACATTATTAAATATAATATTGTACTGGACAGCCCAGTCTCAGAGGCATTCACCACAGAATGACAGTGTAGCTACGTAAATGAGGACAACAGCTGTCTAAGGCTGTGAAAAGGGAAGTGCCGTGCTCAGAAGCAGTTTAGCCAAAAATTAATTCACTTTCCACACTCCTCACAACTGGAACTAATGTAGTCCTTTCAGAGTCGGGCCAAATTTTTCCTGGAGGCAGACTATGGAGGAGATTTATACACCCCAGGGAATACAGGCATCTTTGCTGTAGTCACGCTATAATACACCTTCTGGATCAAACCCAGACTGAGGGGAGTTCAGCCATTTTGCCTTTCCTCCAACCCACATATGCGGCTTTTGTATGCAGATGTCTGCACTTTCAAAATCGTAGGAACCGAACACAGGAAAACCAGTGTTAAAGAAACCCTGTAATATCTGTTTTCTAGATAATTACCACTACAGAAAAATTGGGTTCTTTCCCATGACTTTTTATTTATTTGTCATACGACTCCTAGAGCTAAGGTTTTCTTTCTTTCCTCCTCGAGATTAACAGATAACTTCAGTAATACTCTCATTAAGCTGATTCTGATTAAGTAACATTTTTAATACATTCAAGATATTTTTATATTTCCTCTCATCAAAGAAATCAGGCTTGTTAAATAATTTTCTTTAGATCTCATGCATGCCTTTTTACATAAACTGTTTTAAAGAGGAAACAGTCTGGCCTTCTAGGCCAGACCCACAACTGTACTGCAGCTCCCGAATGTTTGCCACTCATGATAACCATTAGCAGTTAAGCACCCAAATGTTTTGCAGTTTCTAGGTCTGAAGGCACAAATACTTTATAAATTAAAGTTCCATTAGTCTCCAAGTATGTTAAATATTACACACCTAATCTATAATCTACAAATTGCAGCCACCAAATTATTTAATTTCTAAACTGCATTTAAAATTTGCTTGCCCTTTACTAATTTTCATCAGCAGCTTCAGAAAATGACTTTTTTTCCAATTGTTCACTAACTCTTGTTTAGGCAAGGTCAAATTTCACTACACAGAAGGAAATTTAGCAGTCCTACATGACTGACTATACCAAAAATAACATTTTCAAAGAAACCAACCAAAATTAATAGAAAGTGTCATGGAAAATTCTGTTCATCAAATTTAAAAAGAAATCATAATCCTTTAGTATAACGAGTTTTATATACTACAGGTTCAATAGTTTTCTTACTAGGAATTAAAAACCATCAATTATCTGACAGAGAAGTGGGTTTTTTGAGGTGAGAGTTCTGAGTTTTTAAGTTGAGTGACTCTGTAGTCACAAGTTGCCTAAACCTGTTTGGCACATTAAAATGGGGGGGTGGGGGTGCGCATACGTGTGGTTCGCATTCCCATGCTAACCCTAGAAGAAATTATGAATATGTATGCATTCCGCTTTTAGCAACGCAGTTTAATGCAGCAATGCATTTACTGTGATTACCTGAAGTGTCTGGCTGAACCGCTTCAATGGAGTGGCCCGTACCGGAGGAATGAGACTCGCTAGTGATGTAACTCTGGAAAGCGGCTTGACCCGTTTGTTACTGGGCTCCTGTAGCAGGGGAGGAGGACAAGGGAAAGGAAGAAGAATGGGGGGAGCGTGAGCATAATCAGATCAATGTTGCTACCAGTTTTGCTGATTTTCCTAAGAAAGCATTTGTAAAAAGTAAGTTTGTAAACCTCGTATATAATTAGGGTAGTGGAAAAAAAAAAATAGCAGTTTTAAACGCTGACAATGACAGATTACTCTTGGCTGGTACATACAAAACCTGGAAACAGCTGAAAAATGTAACCATGCAGAAGTTGGCATGACTGGGAGCAGGGGAAGGGAGAAAGGTAAAGAAAAGCAAAATCATTTTATTATATTAACTCATTTTTAAAAGAGAAATTTTCAGCAGTGCTCTGCAGCTAATGCACGTTATAATAATCGTCATTGAAAGGAACACTTTCAAATAAAAACAATTCTATTTGTTTCTTTGCCTCTGGCACTGTCAGCACGTGACTCTCTTCAGTTAAATGTATTTCATTCCAGAAAATATAATTTAGCCAGAAATCTCTAACTATAATTGTCCTTTGAGTGCATGTTCCTATGGAAATACTTATAGATACAGGCAAACACATGAATAACATGTTTACATATATTCAATTCTTGCATTAAATAGAAAGGAAAATTAAACAAAAATCTACCATAAGGCATTCAATTAAATGCTTTTCTTTTCATATATACTTTTAACAGCACTTATAGTAGTATGTAATCACTTCAATATAATATGCCAATTGACCTGTAGATTAAAACAAAAAGCATTAACAGAAATCACAACACAAGGAAGAAGCGATTATAAATACAGAAAAATAGAACAGTTACCCTTGGCTTCCTAACCTCCATCTGACATTTAATGGATCTTGAACAGCACATGCAAAAGGCAACTTTTGACAGAAAAAGAGCCAAACCTTCCAAGTGAAGTTAAAAAACCCATCCAACATCATATTTCAAGGACATCCTAAAGCAGTTCATCTTTCTTTTTCAGCCATGCTTATGAAGTTTGTGTAGGCTTGCTATGCCTCCAATTTCCTAGACATAGCTTTAAGAAAATTAAGCATGCCTACTGTCCTTTTGTTCAGAAATCCGAATCCTTCTGGAAATAATGCAGGTTTGTCATCTTTTCTGATAGCAGAAAATAATAAATCTCAGCAGTGATGATCATCTGTGTTACTGGCAAGAAAAAAATTCTCTTCCATTAGTACAGCAACAGAGGAAAGGTGAGAAGCAGCTACATTTTTAATTTACTTCTCAGCAGGCAGACCTGGAAATCCATAAATGCCAGCTGAGATGAGGGACAAAGTGTTTAACCCTCTAGCAAAAATAATGTATTCCATTACACATGAAACCTGGCATTAAAAAATTTTAGCAGCCTAAATCAAGTTACATCCTTATCTTCACCATTGCACTGCTATTCATATTCCTTCCTTTTCAGCAACCATGTCTTTGACACAGGTTTTTGAAGGAGTATTTTTTTTACGTCACTGCAGCACCACTAGCATACTTATCTACAGCATCACCATCCCCACCCCCATCCCCCCGAAAAAAAGAAGAAAAACCTTTGAGATTCCAGTGTAATTCTTCTCTAACTGGTGGCTCAGCCATCAGCTGTTTATTTTTTATTATTATTATTCAGAATGCCAGTCCTGGTGCACAAATAATATCCCATGGCAGAGCCTGCTTGTTATGAATTGTGCTGCACTGCAGTGAAAGGACATGAAGTCCCAGGCAGAGTCAGGCAGTGCTATGCCAGCAGCACAGCTTTTGCTACCAGCTCCACCTTAGCAGCAAAGATTACTTAGGCATAAATATTACACCCTGAAAGCAAAATCTGGAAATCAAGACTGTATGGACTTCTCAGAAGACAGGGAAAAGGGGATTAGGATTAATAGAAAAGATTTCTCCTTCAAGTGTAGGGTTCTGCACCTATGGAGGAATAACCCCATGCACCAGTACAGGTTACAGATTGACCTGCTGGAAAGCAGCTCTGTGGAGAAGGACCTGAGAGTCCTGGTGGACAACAGGATGACCATAAGGCAGCAATGTGCCCTTTGTGGCCAAGAAGGCCAATGGTACCCCGGGGCACATTAAAAAGAGTGTGGCCAGCCCAGTGACCAGGGAGGTCATCCTCCCCCTCTACTCTGCCCTGGGGAGGCCACACCTGGAGTACTGTGTCCAGTTCTGGGCTCCCCGGTTCAAGACAGACAAGGAGAGAGTCCAGCAAAGGGCTACAAAAATGATCAGGGAACTGGAGCATCTCTCTTCTGAGGAGAGGCTGAGAGACCTGGGCCTGTTTGGCCTGGAGAAGAGAAGGCTGAGAGGGGATCTCATCAAAGCTTATCAATATCTAAAGGGTGGGTGTCAAGAGGATGGGGCCAGACTCTTTTCAGTGGTGCCCAGTGACAGGACAAGGGGCAACGGGCACAATCTGGAACACAAGAAATTGCATCTGAACACGAGGAAAAACTCCTTTACTTTGAGGGTGACAGAGCACTGGAACGGGCTGCTCAGAAAAGTTGTGGAGTCTCCTTCTCTGGAGATACTCAAAACCCACCTGGATGCATTCCTGTCCAACCAGCTCTAGGTGAAGCTGCTTTGGTAGGGACTAGATGACCTCCAGAGGTCCTTTCCAACCCCTACCACTCAGTGATTCTTTACTGCTGTACCCTTTCTATTATCTTACAACTTTGCTGCTATGCATATGTTCTATGGCCGAAAGACAAAACTCGTGCAAAAAAGCCCAAATTTCATCTATAAAACATGATAGCCATATCTTGCTTGAAAGTTAAATGCTCCCTATACTCTTACAACAGACCTTTTCCACACACGTTGTGATCTATTCACAATTTTACGCAGTCTTTCAGTCTTAAATTTTAACAAAAGTCCATCCAGAAGCCCTTGGATAATTTTCTGAGGAGTCCACTGACAGCAAATTAAATCACAAGAGAAGTAGATCTGTATTTCACTGCATCTCTGCAGCATTTCATTTGAGTGCATTGCAAAAAACTTAACTTCCTGAGTAGTGTTTAAAACTAAGGAACAGCAAGTCAGTCTATCCTTATTTGAATACTTCCAAATACTGTGTGTGTTACTGCAGCTGAAGTTTATTAATTACTACTCATAGCCTGCAGGCTAAGCACTCAGACCAGGACCTAATTTGCTCTGCTGCATGGGACACATAAACTTCAGGCAGCTGGGAAAACTGATGCATAGCATCAAATAACCGTGGAGAAAATCAGCCTGAGTAAAAAGAACTGGAATCACCTTCTTTCTCCTGGAGAGCGAAAGTGAAAAAAAAGAAATATGAGTTCTCTTTCTTCATGTCAGAGAGCTCAAAGGCTCTCTGAAACCTGTGCCGTCTCCTGACCAAGGACGCCTACAGTTCCAGGGGGAACACGGTAGAGTTTCAGCCACCATCAAAAAACATTAAACTCTTCTAGACCTTCTTGTAAGCCACCAGAGGTCAGCACTTCTTGCAACAGTCAAAATTAGATAACCGGTTGTGAAGGTATGCCTGCAGAGGTCCTACTCCTTCCGTCTCAACATCCCATTTTGTCTTCCTCGGGTAGTGTATCATATTCTGATCTCACACTGAAAAATCTGATCAGAATTCAAAACAGCTAAAATATGTAGTTCAAACTAGTAATTTGATCTTATTAAAAGAAATGAGCATTATTATGGTATTCTCTCTAATAGAGTTCTTTAAGATAATGAATCAGTAATTTCAGAAGTCTAATACTTTACATCTTTACCAATTAGGATTGAAAGTAAATCTTGTTAATCAGAAGTTCTTTATTATGCTGAAAAGTTTCCGAATACTTCTAATGTGATTTTCACCCTGCATTAGAAACAGTCTGTTAGGTTAAGATAGCCAGCTGGAAGTGAAAACTCATCAAACCTTAGTGTTCCAGGTGTCATCTCCCTCAGAGAAGTCTAACAACAAGAGCAATCAGCACTGAGTCACCCCCTCCACTGTGGAATAATAAAGGTAAGGCTTTGATTGTGCAATGAAAACATAGCATTATCAGAGCAATTCTGAAACTGTAAGATAGTAATACTGAAAATTACGACATTTGATCACAGGATTTTTGTTGCATGGTCTACATCCATTCTACCTTTACCTCCCCTTTCATCAATACCCATTCTGAAGCTGTGCTGCCTCACCACACCAGCACCACAGAGAAGCTGAACAAACTATTGAGGCCAATGATCTGGACAGGGAAAAATTCCACAGTCGTGTGCATAAAAGAGTTTTAAACAGATGGTTGTTTTTCTCACCAAGGTCTCTGTTCTTCAGAACCAACAGATCAAATGGAAAAAGGGGAGTCTGAACTGTTCTGCTTTACCCAGAGATACTGACCAGAATCTGCACTTGCACATTAGTCCAATAAGATCAGGGAGCTGCTTTCCAGATGCTGCTTCCCAAGCCACTTCAATTTGGGTTTTTTTGTTGGTTTGGTTTGGGGTTTTTTTTTAAAGAATAAACTGCTTGCGGTTAGGAATTCCTAATATATTTGTTCATTATTTTACTAATTTGTTCACGATTTTACTAATTTGTTTTTCCAGTTAACCAGGGGTACCGCAATCGTAAAAATCTTTTGGGGTATGAATCTAAGCACATGGGAATGCAGAACTGTATGATTCCAGTGTCTGTCCAGCATGAAGAGGCTCCAGTGAGGACTTATCATCCAAGTAGAATGAACATCAGATTCCAGGTCTGTACCTCTGAGTGTGCTCAAAAGACTCAGAGCTACCCAGAGTCATCACTCCTCCTGCTCCCCCTTCCCAGTTCAGGGAACATAGAAGCAGACCAGATTGAGAGATGGGATTTAATGGCTGGATCCACTCACAGCAACCATCACCTGTCCAGTCTGGGAACAAGGCCAAGTTATGACACAAAAAGAGTTACAATGTTTTGCCTGACCTTTTAAAGTTGTTATTATTGGTATTAAAAAATAATTTCAGAGTGTTTAAACAAAACAAAATGTTAGACTGCATTTTCAGAGTCGCGAAGACTGGACGCAACAATACAGGAAGTAAGTTAGAAAACAAAAGTTCCAGACTACAGTTTGGCAGAGTTTCCAAAATGTGGAGCTGGTATATGTGAACAAGTAATGCTAATCTGACAGGGCTTTAAATTTGATATAAGGCTAAATAAAGCTGAGGGAAACATGAGTGCAGGAACTTCAAAGGCTGAACAGTCAAGCGAAGTCAAATTAATACCTGACTAGGCTAGAACAAAGAGCAGATGGCTTTTGGAGGGAGCTGTATATTCGAACTCAAGATGACTTTGGTAACAGTTTAATTCAGAGACCAAAAAATTAAAGCTGGAAATACTGTGTATATATGCAGCCTCAAAGAGAACTCTTGCAACTGTGAACAAACTGATAAAACAAGCAAATCTGTGTCTAAAATCTGGATGGTTCTGGAAACCATACAGTGGACATTTCAAACAACTCCTACGTCCTTCTGAGACCGTATTTATCATGTACTTTTCTAGGGAACTCACAGGAAGAAAGATTACAGTGATCACAATGGCATAATCACTGATTATCACCAATTTTAGACAGGAAACTATCAGATAAGAAGTTTCAAAGATGCCAGGCCTCACCATTTGGCGTGAAGGACACAGTGCTCTAGATTGCTTCTTCCTTGTAATTTATTCTGTAGATCCTATATATACATACAATTGTATTTCTAGTATCTTCTACATATTAAACTCTAACCTAATGATTTAAGACTGCTGATTAAGAAAGGAAAGCTCTAGCTTTTAATGTGTAACTGCCAAAAAATTAGTCTTCTGCTGTTGGGACAGCTGGGAAATGCATATAGCAAGCAGCTTCAGCTGCAGTGCTACCAAGAAGCCATCCTCTTCTGAGTAACTTCTGCCAACTCCCTCTTCAGTAAAATTTAAGTCTTTTTGCCTTTCATAACTGATCAAGGTGTTGCCTTTTAGAACTGTGATATGGTCACTTCAAAACAGCAACATATTGACAAAAAGATAACTTTTTTATCATTATTTTTGGCTCTAATACATACAGATTACCATTTAAAAGCCTGAATCTTCGCATACAGCGCCTGCTCCTGGGGCAAGCTAAGCATTCAACAGCCACAGAAGCATGTTAAAGCAGAAGATTCTTTGAAGAATTAGGCACTTACATTAGCTGCAATGTACTGACAAGCTAAATTGATGTTATTTTTATTTCTTCATTAGTAAAACCGACACCTAATAATTGGATATATTGTAGCCACCACCACACTCACTACACAGATATGAAAAGCTTCTAGGAGGCTATTTAGGGGAAGAAGCTAACACTTCTCATGCTCTTCATTCACGAAATAAAACAACTCTTTTACTAGTATATGTCAAGAATGGAATTTTCCCAAAGCGTAAAGCAGTGGCAGAGTGAGCTAAATCCATTTAACAATATCAATTAGTTTTCTATACATTGTCATTCAACAAGGCCACCCACAGCTTAATTATCACACTTTAATGGATAAACTACTCTAGCAAAAGATTGGTTTTAATTTTCTAACAAACAGAAGGAATGGAAACAAAAAGAACTAGGCCAGATTCCCTTTATATTGCCTGCAGAACAGCAGAACCAATGACCTGGATAACACATACTGAAGAACACAGAGTAATAGTCAAGGTGCCATATAAAAGGTCTTCGTTTGCTTCAGCACCTCACTTCAAAATTCTTTCACTCTGTGCTCCTGACCGGCTTAGCCACTGATTTCCTTCCAGTGAACAGTAAAAGCAAACGTATGTTCACTGCTGGTATGATTGTTTTTCCACCCGACTCTCCCATCTCTTATCAGCAAGTTCAACAACACTCTCCATGTCACAGAACTGGTGCTGAATTTGACAAACAAGGGAAAATATTTCCCTGAGGAATCATTACATTTGTGTCTTCAGCCCGTGTGCAGCACCACTGTGACCACATTGTGTTGATTTTTCTGATTGTATTTAAAAACAAACTCAACAAAAGGATCTTACAGAGATTTTTAAGGCAACCAGAAAATAAGTGCTACGTGAAAACTGGTACAAGAAATTAGCCTTTTAGGATATTAGAATTTACCCCGTTTACCTTCAAAGGCAAACTAACCTTCTCTCAATCCACATACAAAACCACTGAAATTGGCAATGCTTGTTAAAAACATCCTAACTTCCTGGAGTTCAACAACTTCGGAGATAACTATTCACTGTAGTAATTCTGGATTTGGGGTTGCTAACTTTGTTGACATTTTATAAAAAGAAATATCATGGTTATTTTTTTTTCCCCTTTTGATATACTTTCTCTTTGTGAACCAAGACAAACAGATATCCAAAGCATTCATTTTGTGCTATGGGAGCATTCATTAGTGCAAAATGTTTTAACTTAAATTAGTCTCAGAAGAGTTAACAGTGTAATAAATGGAAGACACTATAAATTGAAACAGTACAGTAACCTTTGTTTCAAACATAATTCACAAGCAGTGCCACCAAACTAAAACAGAACCACTCTGTTTCAGACTTCATGTAACTCGCTAGATTTCCATACTCCTACACTTTAAAGGTTATTAGTTTTTAGTCGGCTTTATAAGGGTAAGTCAACATTTGTCATGGCAGGAAGCCCAACATTATTATTTTTATTAGTCTGCTACTAGTTAAATTGGCCTAAGATTAAACAGTTCTAATAAATGCCCACAAAACTTGGAGTTTAATAAAAAAAACCCCCACATTCAAGCTCTGTTCCACAGGATGTTATCAGTATTTAACCTTCAGCAGGATAAAAACAACCAAAACAAACAATAACAGTTAAAATAGAAAAAACAACTTACAACAGTCTCTTAATACAGCAAACACTTAACCTGAAAATAAATTAAGCCAGCATCTCAGGCTTTTTGCACCTTCAGAGAGAAGCAAATCTAAAACTAGAACAACATTCTCAATTGTTATTGGTGCTAATAAAGACTATATTTTTTTAATACTTGGAACAGCAGAAAAATTGCCTTTGCTTTATAGCATCTTAGAAATATTCCAACTGGGAAATTCTAGAACATTCCATCTTCTAGAGCTGAGGCTGACGGTCAAGAAAAACAAAGTAAGTGACTCTAAAGCAGTTCTAAGTATAGTTCAGTGTTGCACAAAGGTAACTAATCATCCACACAAATCCATCCTAAAACCTGGGAGATGCATCCCACTAGTAAAACTGCAAGAATTTATTAAGCGATTTAAGTAAATTGATACATAAAGGCAACTTGATCAGCCAATAAATTGTCTGTATCAGTGATACAACTTTCCTTCAAATCCACAAGGTTCTATCCACCACTTGCACTCTCTGATGGGAGCAGGAGGAGGTTTGTTATTCCTCCTCTGCCAATCTCCGCAAAAACAGCAAGTAAAATCCAGGGATATTTTGTTTTGACCACAGTGTGGACCTGAGGACCTGAAATGATAGTCGGGGCACAATGAAAAGCCATATAGAGAAGCAGTGAAGTATTCTCAGTTGAAGAAAATCAGCTGAAGTTTGCAACGTGCTATCGCATCATGTGTTGATCAAAGATTTGCTCCTCGCTGCAAATAGGCTGCCCTCATTAGTCCCCACTCTTAAGACCTCAGATTTCATTTGCCATATGCAAGACAGAACCACTGAAGCATCAGTAGCATAAGGACAAGCTGCATCCAGCTATCTTGACTGATCCTTTGTCTGCAACATCCAGAAATCAGTATGTCTACCAGCAGTTAGGAAATGAAGGCCAATTAACAGAAAAAACTCACACTGAGGTGAATTAACACAAGTAACAGAAACTGAAAACCCCAGACAACTGATGTAGAGTTGATTAAATTCTGCATTTCCTCTCATTAGAAGCTGCTTGTACAGACCACCTAAGACTGACCTTTTCCATTCTGGAACAAACTGGATATGAATCTGGACTGCCAATTAACAAGCAGATGACATACTGCGAGTTGCTGAATGGAAAAATAAAGGTGAGCTGTTTATTTCAAATTGCCATTAAGCAGAACAGATCAGCAATTCCAAGTGTGGGGGTTTGACATGTTTCCACGTTTAGCTCACTGCGGTTACACTGCACATGAACTTACCTGAAATATATCAAAACTGCAGCTTGCTAATATTTCATTAAAAACAAAATACATACATTTATGAAGATCAAAGAAAATTCATGACTTGCAGTTTATCTCAATCTTTTGGCCCCTCTCCCTCTGGCTCCATGCCTGGTTCTCATGTTAACAATGTGCCATGGCCCAGAGGCCTGTGGGTTACCCTTCAGGTTAGTTTTCCTGCACTACCCGCACCAAATTAAACATGGTCCTGCACATCAAAATAGTGAGGATATCTGGAGACAACAAAAGACAGATCGCAAACAGCCCTGATTCTTAGGTCTAAGACTTCTGCAGCATCAGAGATGTAAGCAGACATACAACATACTGGAGACACAAAGGAATTCTATGCCACTGTTGTAGTTTTTAGAGCTTAAACCCAGGCACTGTGTTAGATCCTGTACAGCAGAACAGAACATCCTTACCCTGAGGAATTCATGTCTTCAGACCTTTAAACCTCACTCTGTGATCGTGCGAGCTCTCTCTATCTGCTGCCCATCCACTGGCTCTGCTTCACTTTGTTTCTTTTAGGGTGGGTGATAAGGGAGCTGCTTTAACCAGTGAAACACAGCAAATGGTGTGTGTGTATATATATACATCACTGGGAAAGACGTGGGGCTTTTTATACCTTAAAGCAAGCAAATTTCAAGTTTTACTGTCTCTATTTTTGTATTATGAAAAAATTGGAAAGAGCCTAACACCTCTGTACGGTTTACACCTAGAACTGTACTACATTATTTTATGTGGGGGGTATGCAATGGTGTATGTAAAGGCCTTAGAGTATTTCCTATATTAACTCATTCCTCAGATATTGAAGTGCTTTGTTGCCCTTAAACTGCATTTAGAAAGAATTATGATAATTGCACTTTGACTAAGAGGTACACTAGCCTTTTCTCAGAATCCAGGTTTTTACTGTTCACATACATTTCAGACATTTTATTTGTCATTGTTTTGTGACTGTGCTACTTCTATGGTGTTTATGCCAAGGAAGACAGTGTGGCTTAAAGAAGGAACTGTAAGTAGAAAACCTCGGTTCTCTTGTGTGCCACTAACTTGTTCCTCTAAAACATTCCTGGTTTTCCACTGCTGCTCTGCAGGCTGCAAGTGAAGTAGAAGAATAAGGAAGAACTAACCTATCGCCTGTAACCTTCAGCTTGTTACCCAGAGACCCAGCTGGATCTTTGGAAAAATTTTAACAGTTCAGCCTATGCTCAAATTTTTGGCTGAATTTCATCCCATGCAAGTACTATTGTACTTGAACTTCCAGACTATATTTTGTATTTGTTCAAAACAAACACTGAAAGATTATTGTTTAGTAAGGTCAGAGGAAATATTTTATAATCGTGAGTTCTGATTTAAAACCAAAACACATCTATATCACAGAAAATCTGTTCTATTCCACACATATCAACATTTATGCATAAGTTAGGTTATTAAATAAACCAAACAACTTCACATGTTAATAATTAAAATGAAACCCAGGTTATCAAAGCCACAAATTCATAGCCCCCATACAAGCTAGCACTCTGGTGCAGTAACACAAAATTGTGGTAGAAGGCGCCCAACAGCTTTATGAAGACTTGTAAATACTAAAGAGTGGATGAACAGCTTAACATTATGGCTTGAGAAGAAACAAGGATTTTCCCCCCCCGAATACTGACAGACTTCAAAGAAGCAGGCTGCATACATCTACCTTATAACGCCTTTCCCAAAAAGTAGTTTTTATTTCTGCTTCCTAAACCAAATTTTTGGAGTGGCAGGTGGTCTTTTCATACTCTCCTACAAAAAACAGGAGAGTGTTCAAAAGTTTTATTTTTCAGAATGCTGTAAGACCATCATACTCTCAGAAAACAGCCTGAAAGCATAGGGTGCATTTTCTTATTCGTATAAAATACAAACTGAAAGATTATAAATCCAAAACAACTGTTTGCACATTGTAATTCTGATTGATCACATCTGTTATTAGATACTTCCTCATGCTCTAAGCTTTCATTGAGACTTTTTCTTTGAAATTTGACTATAATTAACCTGCCCTTCCTAACTGTAAGACGAACACGCCAACTCTTCAGATTTGACAATTCTATTCATTCAGAAAAATCCCTTCATGCAGTAAAGGCTAAAACCATACTTCTTTAATATTATAGTTAGTAAAAAGAGTACCGTTAAGAGAACCATCTGGTACTTAAGAACTCATGTTCAACATAGATGCAAATGTACAGACACACTCAGGGTGTCGATTTTCAAAAACAGAGTTGAAAAAAATGCCACCTTCGTTAGCGTCAATAATTAAACCCCTTTATGTAAAAGTGCACTGAAAAGCAGGAGTGCAGCATCTTCTCATTAGTTCTTAGCTGAAGCATCATGATTAAATAGTGATTTGGCTTATGTTACTTTTACTTCAGATCTATTCAACTGCTGGAGGTAATTAATCTTTGATGCAGTTGTATTAAATGAACCCAATTTAGTAAGTTGTCTTCAAGTTACTCAGCAAACAAGACTAATGAAGAAGCTATATATTTAAGTGATAAAAACTTCCAGAGAGAAATTTTACCCTTCCTCCAGCACAGCTAGACAGAATCCTTAAGGTCACCGTTTTCTTTCCAAACAAGCACACAAAGAAACATTAACCTAAAGTATCAAATATTTAAGTCTTTCATGAATATAGTTCCTGAAAAGTTTCACTGTTTATGAGAATTTTGCAAATTAATATGTTGAATTTGTGCGAATGAGTAAGATTTTTAGTCACTTAAAAGGATTTCATACTTTTTAAGAAACAGAGTAGTCAACCTGCTGATAGGCAGAGGTTTCAGTTAACCATATTATGGAATTAATTTCTTGATTTATTAATGATGAGGAAAAGACAGATAATGCTTTGAGACACCATTTTCCAGACTCCCTTCGCTCAACAAAGCATATAACCACTTCCTGCATAAGTTTAAGAATTTGTAAGTAATGGTTAGCGCTAGAATAGAATACAGGTAACTGACTTTAAACTACATGTCTAAACCAGGTATTTCTCAATTAACTACTTAAAAGATTAATTTTAATCCCTTAAAATGACAGATGACAAAAATCTAGATTCTTTGTTCCTTGGCTTATTTCAAAGGAAAGTTGAACATCTAGAGATAGCAGTAAAGGATGCCTAAACAAACCAGTTACCTATACATAGCAGCCTATTTTCAAAGCACGTTACTTTGCCCCAAGGCAATACAGATCACACTACAAAGAAAAATAAAGTTGCAACCATATCAGCAGTAGATTAGGTACCTCCGTCTCTTTAGCCGGGCTGGTCACGGTCTGCACTTCCAAGGCACAATTTGCCCTCTTGACGGAAAGGTAAAAAGGATAATCCTTGGCCACCATCGTGGCTGCAGGAGGAGTGGTTTCGGGGGTCACAGCTGATCTTGTCCGCGTACAAAACGTGAAGACAAAGCGGAGCCTCTCCTCCGCAGCACTCGGCAGTTCTTGTAACTGAGACGTCCTGTCTTAGGCTCCGGAGCTCATGGCCCTCGAGAGCTCCTGCGCTCGAATGAGGCAGAGCGGGCACCGGCGCCGAGCCTCAGGCCAGCGGCCCGCTGCGCTGCGCAGCGCTGCCCCGCCCCGGCCCCGCCCCGCGGCACCCAGGCGTCCTCCCCCTCTGCTCTGGCTTTCCTCCCTTCTTGACCCCGCAGCACTAACCACATACAGTACAAACGGAAAATTTAACCCGGCGTTCCTGTTTGCTTCTCACAGGGTAACTGCAATTCAATTATTGTTGGGCTTTTCAGACAGCTAAGTATCTGGCAGAAGCGCAGCACTTCCTGCCAGCTAACAGCAGTCCCAAATAGCACAGTAGTCATGTCCCAAATACAGACTGCACTCCTATGGACGGCAGTGCCATCTACATTCTGTGTGCAATGCTCCTGCTGGTCGGAGAAGGAATGCTGCATCATGTTATGCTGCCACAACATACGGCATTGCTTTTATTTTTTTCTTTCCCTTATTTTGTTCACCCATATTGTTGCTTTTTCCTGTCTGGCAAGCAGGAGTTTGTTTCTTGTAAAGTTCCACTTTTGTTGCCATTGTTTAGTCCAAGAGCTCCCCTGCCCGCACCCCTCATTGTAACAAGCTGAGAAAGTGGAAAAACACCTTTGCCTAACATGTCTCCCAGGGCATTTCAGTGTCTGTGCAGCCAGGCAAATTCTGTTTGATGTCTACCTTAGGACAAAGGTAGGGAAAAATTCCTGAAAAGAGAGAGGAAGTGTTAGGGGCCCTGTCTGCAATACAGGATCAATCTAACAAAAAGAACATATGGGAGACAAGGAAAAGGAAACTGAGTAGGAAGCTGGACAGGGGGAGGAGGGAAGGATATTTTCAGCCAAGGGGAAGCAGCACAACCAAGAATAACTTTGCAGAGTTTGAAAGACTTAACTGGTTTTAAAGGCAGATTGTATGATAGATGTTGCTTTACAAGCATTTGTTTTCCTAAAGGTTGTTAATCAGATAATGATGTCTTTAGAATAAGCTTAATCAAATGGCAGGCATAGTCCTCATTTGGACACTTTCCTTTGACTTCATCAATATCCCAAGCATATAATGTTTCTCATACTTAATCCTCTTAGGCCTTTTCAGGAGCAACCACAGTGGAGCCAGAGATGCTATCCTGCTACCTGTTAATGCAGACCTCTCTATTTGGTAGTAGTCTGCTCATAAAACCAAAAAACCCCACTAGTTTCCCAGCCCCACAATTCCTAGAAAATTGCTAGAACAAAGTGATCAATACTTCTAGATGTTCAACTATTCTAGAAGAAAATGTGACATTTGAACATTTTGAGTGTTACGTGCAGTACCGCTCTCCTCATCTCCATCATAGTAGGATAGGTCAAGGTTCACTGCAAACAAAAGTGTTCAAAAGAAGCATCAAACAGCTTTTGTGTAGAGTACAGTTAAGCAGACAGGACATTTCAGAGAAGAGAAGAGATAAATCAGAGCAGATGTGATAAAGATCTACGAACAAGTGACAGAGAAAGCAGATAGGGAATGATTTTTCACTGCATTCAATTAGAGGGGAAAAAAACCCGGTGCATCAGATTAAACCAGATGGTGGCAGATTCAGAGCAAAGAAGAAGGAGCTAATTCTTCACATTATGTACAATTTTTGTGTTATATACAGTGGAAGTACTTGTCACAAGATGCTGCTTCTAAGAAAGCTTCTCAGACACAAGTTCTTAGCTACTGGGACAGTATTTTGGGGAAACATCATGACAGGCTGTTTCTGTTTTGTACTCTTCCCTAAGCATCTACTGCTGACTACCATTGGAGATTTGGTATTATGTTAGATCAATCTTTGCTTCAGCCCCCTTCCTTTTCATATTTCAAAAAATATGAAAAGAATGTAGCATCTGATTTGATTTAATTATGCTTTGTATATTCCTTTATCAGTATGACTGCTGTTGTTTTCCCCTTTCCTTTGCTGTCCTGTTAAACTGCCTTTATCTCAACCCACGAGTTTTGCCTTTTTTCTTCCGATTCTCCCTCCATCCCAACAGGGGCGGGGAGTGAGCGAATGGCCACATGGTTCTTTGTTGCTGGCTGGGGCTAAACCATGACACTGTCTTAGCTGAGGATTTCTGAAGCTACAAACAATTATTTCATTCACATGAGCATGCATTCATTTTTGCAAGTCTTCTTCAGTGTGATGTTCAGAGGCCATACCTTTGAGCACAACCTGGTAACACTGGACAGGTTCTCCTCACTTTTCAAGCACATCAAAACACCAATACACACAGGTTGTATAAAATAGTCAAGAACCTCCTGAGAACACTGCAGCTGCTGTGTAACCACTTAAGCCCAAGAAGCCTTGATTTCAAATACCATCTGTGTATGTTTGTTTATGAATGTGTATGCTAACACCATTTTAAAAATCAGCTTCACTTAAATCAGTTAGACAAAATGCCTTCAGGGCTTCTCAAAGCATTCTAATCCTGTAACATGCTTCACAGCATAAAGAGCACTTCACACAGGACAAGAGTGTACCAGTTTGGAGAATGAAATAATGAACTTTGGTTTATACACGTAAAAAAATATGCCAAGAGAAGGATTCTGTCATATGTCCATTAATCAGGCCAGTGCACTTCAGCTTGATTAAGCATTCTTGAGAAACAAGAGAAAAATCTGTCTTAAGAGGAATATGATTCTTAAAAATAGGCAGGACCTTTGTATCAATAAGTTTCAGAGCATCTTGCACCTACAAGATAGACTTCAATGAACATCTAAAACAGGATTCATTAGACTCTTTGGATGTTTGCTTACCTCACCAGAAGAGTGTAAATATGGCTTTAGAACTGAAATTTGGACCCAGAGTTTGTTGATGAATAGCACCAAACTTTTTAAGTATCATATTATCTGATGGAATAACACAATGGTACAATTTCAAACAATTCTCTCTTCCAGAGAACTGAATTTGCCTGTAGCATGCTTTGTGCATTCATCATCAACTGTGTCAGTTTAGTCATGGTATTGAGTCCCTTCTGTATTGTGTATCAAATACAACATTTGGAGTCCATTCCGAAAGATCTTATAAACTTAGTCAGTACTGATTTACATTTACATTTCTTTTCTACGTTAATTTAGATTGCAAAGCGACTGCCCGTCAAAAGTCACTGTATTGTGCTATGTGTGCACATGCATGCCCAAGCAGAGCCAAACGTCACTTCATAAACTTGTGGCTGAAAGACTCCCTAGTGAACTCGTTACATAGTTGGAGAAATAAAGGTTTCAGTGATACCACTGAGGAATCTTCTAAGACTAGATCCAGTGAGTCCACTCATTCCAAAAATTAGACTACAAATCTACACTAACACTACAAAAATCAGATCTGAATTGCGAACTACTTTCAAAAAAGAAACTAATATTTAAGAAAAAAACAACGCTAGTGACTAGATTGCACAGCAGACCAGTGCATCAGTTTTGCCATTTCTGGAACAGTTTTTTTGTGGTTTGGTTGTTTTGCTCGTTTTGGGGTTTTTTTTAATTTACTTGGACCAAAGGCACAATTTAGTCTGACAGTTACTTATCTGTCCGGGAGAAGCAAGTAAACTATTTGGTAACTCTGGAAAGCCCTGCTCAAGAAAGGTGCCCACCACCATTGACCTGGTTCAGGACTGAAGTTCACCAACAGTTGTTCTGTGATTGTCTTGTTCACCCCAATGCCTTTAGTTAGTTTCCTCACATATTCAAAATTAATACTGAAGTAATTATTGCAAAAGCATCTGTCTGCACGGCAAAGTCCTTTGAAATATTTAGGGTTTGAACCTTAAAAATATCTTCATATGTGGCTAGAATTCCTTTTCATCTTATGCTAATCTTTGAGATTCATAGGGCTTTGATCAGAGTAATTTTAAAATTAAAATGCAGTTGATTAAAGATTTCTCAAGGGATCCAAAATACGATGGCAAAAGAATAAAAACAGCAACGAAAAAAACTGTTTCCTTTTAAAGAATAGTTAAGAAGCCATTATGCTAAGGAGTAGCAAAAGGAACAGAAACATTTAACCTAAACATTTAAATAAGGAAAGGCCCAATGGAGTGAAGAATCTTCAACCGTCAAAGTCAGGAGTTCAGCGGAACAGAAAATCATCAATTAAAGCTGAACTCTACCTAAGGAAGAAAACCCACAAATAGATTGTTTAAAGATTTGAGGTGGTGTTTTTGTTGTTTTGTGTAAGTTTTGTTTTAACATGATCTTTGCCAACATGTTTTAACTGCCTTTGGGCAGAGATGCAGAATCTGTGATTAAACAGAAATATTTTGAGATGTCTACATGCAGATCTCAATTACCTTCTTCCTCCTGATGTGCTAATGTGATTGCTTTCCCAATTAAAAGAAAGAATCTGTTTTGCCAAGCTGTTAAAAAAATCAGATAAATACAATTAATTTTTTGGTAAAATATTGGTATGCCAAGAAGTAAAAGACTCTGAATGTCTGTCTGCCTGCCTCTGCTTTTCTTCCATCACCCAATCTACAACAGCCCTTGGCTTGTTCTTGGTCTGTGTTTGACTGTGATGTCTAACATGTAGCCTAGCCTTAGTTGCAACAGTTCAGTCTAATTATTTATTTTCTTAATTACAACTAGCAAAGCTAAAAGAAAAACATTAACTGTATTTCTCCTATGACTCATATTTATGGGAGCTTTTCCTTTTGATCTGTCCATTCTGATGACTTAGAAATATACACTTAGGCACATAGATACTTTATTGGTGAAATATATGCCTATGTGACAAGTTTCCAGCAACAATACAAGAATTTAAGAAAAGGTGTAATGCTTTAAAAAAAAACCAAACAAACCAATAAAACCAACTATGCTATTGCTATCATCTTCACCTATGCTATATACAAACACAGCCAAGTGCAAGGTCCTGCACCTGGGTCAGGGCAATCCCAAGCGCAGGCTGGGCAGAGAATGGATTGAGAGCAGCCCTGCCAAGAAGGACTTGGGGGTGTTGGTAGATGAGAAACAAAACATGAGGCGGCAATGTGCGCTCACAGCCCAGAAAGCCATTTGCATCCTGGGCTGCATCAAAAGAACCGTGGCCAGCAGATCCAGAGAGGTGATTCTGCTCCTCTACTTTGCTCTCATGAGACCCCACCTGGAGTACTGCATCCAGCTCTGGAGCCCCCAGCGTAAGAAGGACATGGACTTTTTGGAGTGAGTCCAGAGGAGGGCCATGAAGATGATCAGAGGATTAGAACACCTCTGCTATGAAGACAGGCTGAGAGAGTTGGGATTGTTCAGCCTGGAAAAGAGAAGGCTCCAGGGAGACCTTATAGCAGCCTTCCAGTATCTAGAAAGGGCCTACAGGAAAGCTGGAGACGGACTTTTTACAAGGGCATGTAGTGATAGGACAAGGGGTAATGGCTTTAAACTGAAACAGGATAGATTTAGATTAGATATTAGGACGAAATTCTTCATTCTGAGGGTGGTGAGGCACTGGAACAGGTTGCCCAGGGAAGTTGTGAATGCCCCATCCCTGGAAGTGTTCAAGGCCATGTTGGCTGGGCTTTGAGCAACCTGGTCTAGTGGAAGGTGTCCCTGCCCATGGCAGAGGGGTTGGAACTAGATGACCTTTAAGGTCCCTTCCAACTCTAACCATTCTATGATTCTATATTCCTAGCTGATTTTAGGAAAATTATATTAAAAACAATGAATGGTGCATTGCTTTGTTTTCAAAACAGATTAATTGCTGTAAGAATATCAAATTAGCCAGTAGTCTCTGAATCCTGAGTAGAGTAGCTCTGCTAAGTTACTACAGGTTTATGGAGGGAGTAAAAGATTTAATGTAATGTAAAGTGTGTCGCAGAGGACCAGAATCTCCTATACAATTTTGTCTAAGTGTGCAAAGAGTACTTGGCATATGATGTTTCTGGAAATTTTACCCACCATAAAAACCTGAAATTAAGTAGAAATGTTACATACACATTTCTAGGAAAAAAAAATCTCAGTAGTTTGCACTTCATGGAGTATTCTCTCATATATGCACCCATCCTATGTATGTGGTTTCACAAAAAAAACCAAAGTAGAAGCCACTGCCTAGGAGAGGTACAATTTCTCTAAGAATATTCAAAGAAAAGCTACTATTCCTACTATTCTGAAATGACCACTGAAAGTTAGCCAAGCTGATGATGCACATACACACACAATTCAATTTGCGCTTACTGAGTATCTCTGAAGCCTCTCTTCAACATACCCCAGTATCTCTTCAGGGTAATGATTAGGAAGCCTTCCTTGCAGAAAAACAAAACCAAAACAAACAAAAACCAAACACCAAAACAAAAAACCCGTGCAAACAACCAAAAGAAAACTTTTTAAGCAGTCATTTCAAGCAAACATTGTAAATTTGAATCTGCTCAGGAGCTGTAATGCAGGAACACTGACAATGGTGAGTTAGTAGCTAGAAACCATATAAACTGCTAGATAAAGGGTATTTATCAGGCAGTTACATAGCTATTCAAGAAACTACAATTTCCTCACTGCAAATATGGATTGTACACATAGTAATGAGAGTTACAATTTACAAGGTAATAAATATTAGGAAGCAACCACTTGATTAAACACATTGGTGCTGAGAAATTCCAATAAAAATATGATTACAGAATAAGTGATTACCATTAAAAATGTTCTCTCAAAACCCACAGCTGTGATTTTTCCAGGTAGAGTCCTAATCCTGGAAACACCAGTGCAGAACAAAGAAACACATCTCTGGGGAACATTTAACATTACAAAACTGAGCCCCAAATTTCTATTCTGTCTTGATTCTCCATTTGAAGACTATCTTTCACATGACCCTTATTTGTGTAGCTTATAGAGTAACAAGAGAAGAAGGAAGTTACTTTTTCTCACTGTTATCACAGGCTGTGCTTTGGGATTTGCAGCCAAGATGCCCTGAACTATTCCCCTAAGTTTTGTCAAATACAATTAATAAATAGCAGGAGTCTCCATTGTCTTCCACTGTGAATGATGACTATTTCAAAATACCACCTTTATACTGAAGTACATTCCTGTTCAACTGATGGAGAGACATGGTTCTCATACAAATCATCATGAATGTTTTATTGTACGAACACACATCCAGCTTGTAAAGCAGTCTGCAGGCGTTCAAAGTAAGACGTGCATACATTGTTTCTACATATAAATGTAGGCTGTGGAACAATTCTGCACTGGGAGACAAACAGATGAAACAACCTGCCAAGTTGTTTTGTTTTGTTTTATTTTCATTTTGCTAAATTCATGTAACTTTTGATTACTACAGAAAGTACTGTGTTGTTAAAGGATGCCCTCTAACACTTGCATTTGCACTGAGACAGAAGCACTCCCTTCATGGGCTTCCCTTAGGAAGACAATAATAACCCATTTTTAAAGCTGCCTCAGATTCATCTACAAAAACCGTTACGGTGACTGGTCTGTAGCTCAAGACTAATGATGGCCAGCCTAGAAAAATCAGGACAGATTCATGCTCCTCCACCCCTCTACCACACCCAGCACTGCAAACTAATTATGAACCATGGTGATGCCTCGTGAGGGAATGCACAGGGTGCGGCAAGGCTGGAGAAAATGACCCTTCACGAGTCACACTTACAACAAAGAAGTTGGTTGAGCTTGCCTGAGAATACATCCCTCGGGAGAGCAGAAAGGAGGAGGTGGGAAGGATTGTACTGATTTATCAATGTGGATTTTAAACAGCCAGTCAAGTTCTGCAGAGGGTGAAATGATGACCCAAAATGTACCGTCTTTTCCTGAAATTTTACATTGAAAGGCATTCTAGGGAGAGGAAATTACTGGAACCACTTGTAAGATGTTTAAATGAGATTAAATGTAATTAAAATACTTTTGCTTTTGTAATTAAATTTTGTAAAATGTAATTAAAATACTACAGGCAGCGTGGGAGCAGGAATTTCTCTCCAGAGCACTCCTGCTGAGCGGAGAATTAAGTAACAAATTTCTTTGTAAGAAATCACGGTCTCTAATGCAAAGTGTTTACCAAGACATCGCAATAGTGGTCTATTTTTTGTTTTGATTAAATTTTATTATAATAACATTTATATTACATGAGTATCTCCATAATATTTATCCTCAGAGAAGACAGTCTTTGTAATCTTTTGCTGTATGCTTAGATATGTGCGTATACTTAGATACCAGCAAGGAGAAAATTCTATTCTATTGAGTAGTAACAGGAATTTTCCTCACTCTGTAACTGATCTCACATGTAATACTGGCCAAATGCCACTTAATTTGTTCCTCCAACCATCCCCTCCAACTGCAGTATGTAAAGGAGAGTTTGGGGTTAATGTGCTTTATTAGACAAAATTACGTAACAGTGGGGAAAAAACAAAAAAAACAACCAAACAAACAAAAACCCCACAAAAACCCCAAAATTGAACCCCAAACTGATCAAACAACAGAAGAGCTTTCAGGTACATACGTCCTTCTTCAGGTCAGAAATAAAAGCAGCAAAAAAGTAAGACTCTGGCCTTTTGAGTTTTCTTTTCCTATTCATTTATTTACCTAGTTGTATAAATTTCAAACTTTGTTATACATTTCATTGTGTTCAGTTTGACATGTTATACTACTTTTCTCTGTTAGTGTCATTCTCTCCAGTCCTGAGAATTTATCTGAGTTAATCACGTTCTACTCTTCATTAATATTATTTTTGCTAATTTTGGAATGAGTTTTTACTTTGGGAAGTGCTGTACTCAAGAAGCAAATGAAGTCTCAAAGTGCTGTCAAGGAATAGGATTTTACAGTATGGCTGAGGTGAATTAACAATTTGCCACTTGTAATAGTATAAACCTCATTTCCCTCTCAACTGTCCAAATTCCTCCTCCTCCCTCTTTTCATGCTCTTCCACTGGCACTGTACCCTCACTCTGTGTAGTCCTTCCCTGTCACCTTATGCCAACTTTAGCACTCATCTCGTCACACAGGTAAGTCAGCAGGTCCAAACCCACAAAAATACTTTCTTTTGCTAGGTTTCTTTTCTGCTGATTTTGTGAGCTGAATAGGTGATTGTGCCATGAAAAAAGCACCAGAACTCACTGAAGGTGAATGGTGGAGAAGCGCATGGGTATGAATAAGGACAGGACAGGGAAAAAGCTGACTTTTCTCCTCCTAATAGCTATAAACTGTTAGCTCAGCTTCAGTTGTTTCATCAAGTCATACCCAAAGAATACTGTCAGCATTTCAGTTTTTTGGATGAAAGGTTTGGACCAGAAGCTTTATTTATTTATTTATTTTTTAAAACAGACCCACCTATTAATTTCCATAACAACTGTGCACTGTTACTCATCTTCTAGTCAGTTATTTTTGCCAATTTGACTATGTTGATATTAAGAGAACATCTGTGCTTCTTGCGTAAATATTTAGAACAGAAACCTTTCATGTTCTCCTGAGCATGATGTACCCTTTTCTAGACCATAGCTGAGGAGACGCCAGCCGCATTTCTAGACCCAAAGTCAAGCAACTTACAGTTCTTTGACACAGATTACAAGACATCCATGGGAAAGACTGATGATAATCAAGCAAAATGGTGAGACTATCAAGTGCTTTACAAACAGTAAGAACAATCTAATATCTCAACTACAGTAGAGCAATCTTGAACCTGAGATGCCTCCTCTCACACTACAATACTCACTGACAACCCAATGCAGAAAACCCCCATATTTGGTCCTGAATAGTGTTTTGCAGATCACCCAATGCCTTACAATCCAAATTATCACAGCAATTATCCAGGTTGCAATATTCCACTATTGTGCTCCATTAATCTTTTTAGAAATGTTGTTCAATTCCCATGTGCTATGACATACTGTACAAAAACATCAGACAAAAATGAACACAAAAAAATTAAATCATCATTCTCTTACCCACATCCTCTCCTTATGAGGGGGGAGGAAAACCATGGTATAACCTCAAAAAGAAGTGTCCTTGCAAAAACTGATAATGCATCAACAAAGGATAGAACTAACCTACTCCCAGTACCAACTGTATTGTAGACGTATGACCTTAAAGATGATGCGGCATTAGCAACAGTATGACTAATCTTTAAGAGGCAGCTGAAATGGGACATGACATCACACACCAACAACTCACACTAGGACAGAACTTCTTTGTTCATACCCCTTTATCAAGAATCAGGGAATCAAGAAGCCATTCCTAGGAGTGTTTTACTGCGGGTTACAAAAAAGTTTTATTTGAACTTCCAAAATAACTATCTTGCCAAGTGTAAATATAATAAAGTAATCCCATATGGTACATAAGTTATTATAACAAGTTTTAATTGAAACATAGAAATATAAGTAAGAAACGGTTTTCCTGAATACCTCTTTCTTGGTTCAAGAATGCTAACTATAATTTCTGAAGGCAATCTCCTCTCTGGTCCAGTTGTTAACCACTAACTGCTATCTGGCAAAAAGATCAAGTACATCCTCCTTTTTTACGTGATCTCCATTATCAAATCTGCAACCACAATCCACCATAAATGTTCCACTTCCCAACATCTATGAATTTTGGACAGGTCTCTAACAACCACCATTAACTTTGTTCCCAAAATAGCAGAGATAGTCAATAGTCAAAAATGAAAAAGAAAGTCTTTGAAAGTAATTCCAACCACCACAGATAAAATAATGGTCATTATTTTAAAAGCTAAGAAACAACTCAAAATTGCATCAGAATTTTTGCTTCTGTTAATCTTGAAAACACAGCGATTGACCGAACACAACAGCAAGATTATATATTCATGTTTTAGCAAACATTCTGATTTTATTATATAAATAAAATATTTGGTTTGGTCTCAAATTACATGTATGTCACATATTGTCTCTTCAAATCCCTGCAAAAACATGAACATACTGTCCTCTTAAGATCCTAGTAAATAGTGAAGTGTTAACATAAGAGACTTTAGAACAACATGAGGAGACTTGAACATGAACCCATAG